>DWNE01007167.1:0-12455 GCA_018249875.1 Cecropterus toxeus | reverse complement strand
GTCCATGGGCGGCAGTAACCACTTACCATCAGGTGGGCTGCTTGCTCGTTTGCTACTTCATATTTATAAAAAAAGTATCATACATACTATTACCACGTCATTATGTACCGAATTTTCCAATAATGAAGGTAGTATCATAATAACTTCGGTAGTTATCGAGATATCGAATGTTATTCGTTATCTTGACACTAATAATTGTTATACAAAAATCGAAACATGATAAAAATGGTTACATATCAACCTATTTTTAACTAAACAGTGCTGACCTAACAAAGTTAAATATAGTCTAAGAACAAAACAAAAGAAACGAGAAACACAAAAACAAAATTAATATTTCGATCGGGATGAATTGATAAGACCTCTCACCTCCAATCAGCCGGCGATCGATAGTACACGTGTTGTTTGACAGCTCCGCTCCGGCCGGCGTCAAGAACAACAGAACAAAACAAAAACAAAACACAACAACTTCAACAAGTCCTGAACGTCACAACAGTGCACTGAACGTTATTGCGTATACACATAGAATTTCGTTACCGGCGTTTTCCCGGCTAAAATAAGGAAACTAAAACAGAATGGAAACGAAAAAAAAAACAAGAAGGGATAGGGAATTGTTTAGCGCTGTACCAGCGTATGTTTTTAGTCAAACACAGAGTGTAATGTTGATAATTCGATATATTTTCAGCGTATTTATTGTTTTCCCACTTTAAAGCGGTACATACAACGCACGCCTCGATGGCGCGGACAATACTGAACGAAGTGAGCGAAAAAACAAACTAGCCGGTCGCGAACGTTGGTCTTAGCGCTCAGAGGAAAACGCAACTGGAAAATTACGACCGTCTCTGTCTAACGTACTGGTAATCGAAGCAATGATCACTTTTCCTTGTCGCTAGCGTGTTCTGCGGCGTTCAGACTAAACGTAAACTGTTGTGGTAGGCATGTTTTGGTCTGTTAATTTATTAAAATTTAAACATTCAGATAAGTGTGTAGGTACTTAACCTGTCATCGTTGTTTGTTGTGCACAGTATTCACTTTAAACAGAATAGTTTAGTACCACGACTTTACGACTGGATTATTAAATGGAACTTACAAATTAAAGATATCAAGAAATATTTTTAAAAATATTAATATATTTCATTTTAAACGACGTTTATAACTTTTCTCAAAATAGTAACATAAAAGTATTATATTTATTTTTGGAATAATCAATTTATTAGCTTTCATTTTACACCCATATTGTCGTAATAATAAAAAATCGTCCCTTCCTCCTCTGCCTTATTCCTTATTTTGAGGCGCCATTTTTTAAAATTATATAGCCTGTTAAAAATATTTTAATGATGTCGGTCAGTTCAAAACACATTTAACATGTACCTAATTAAATATCATGAAAAACTTTATACACTTTTAATTTTGCTGAGTGACCTCAATAGGCCGAAAAAGCAGACGAATTGAGAACCTCCTCCTTTTAAGTCGGTTAAAAATCACTTTTTATTATAGTATTTGCATGTCTATCCTCAATATAAAATCAACTAAATACTGACAAAATATTTACACGAAGATTTTCCGGAGATTTTCTTCTCATGTATATTCAACGCGGCAAAGAGATAGGATCTCTTTATACAATTTTACATAAAAATACTTACTTATTTTAAAATAAACAACACATGTAACATAAACAGGTCCAGGTGGTAGAACCAGTGTAGTTAGACCGGGGAGGTACCACCGCCGCACCTATTTCTAGGGTGAAGCCTTGCGTTTCGATGGAAGGGTGTGGTTGACCATCTTAGTCCTCGGGAGTAGCAACGTATCTTTAGTCGATTTTAGATAGAACCCTTGTTCTATATAAAGTTACTTACATATGTCCATAGACGGCAGTAACAAATTACCATCAATCAGTTGGACTGCATGTTTGTTATCTACTTCAATCGGTTAAAAAAAAACATTGTACATGTAACATACTCATTTAAAAGCCTTTAAATTTAATGTACCCGCAATTGTATAATGACAAAATTAAAAAGATTGTCGTAATTAATTATGTACCTGCACGAGTCACTTACTCTACCTTAACTTCAAAACAAACTATGTAGTCAAGTTAAAAAATTCTTGCACGAAACACGAAATTTTTGCATGTCGAGGTAACTGAAGTAACTTCATATAAACATTATTCAAACTCTACATAATTTAAATGTTAAGCAATGTACATAGGAGCATTCTACATTTACGTGCATCCATCAAATGTTTTTAAAATTGGCATAATTGAAAGATTACTATAATAGCTCTACGCTCTGCGGTAGAGCCGTCCTTGCGCTATTCGCTCACGAACTCTACAACTTAGCCTTAATTAATTTTACAAAAACAAATATTTTATTAAATTACTGAAACCTTAAAGTTTTTAATGATCTCAACATGTAAAAACCGGTTCGTTAAATTTTTTCTATTTTATTATCTACACAGACTAATCTTGTAATTTGTTTAACTTGTTAATTGTTTGACTTTAAGGCTCTTACTCATAAACAGAAAACTCTACCAAAACCACCTCAGGGTAAATTTAACTCTAAAAAATGCAACCCTTGCATGAAATGGTAATAATTGAATGATTACTGTAACAACGCTAATAATCCTCTCTACGTTCTGCGGTAGAACCGTCCTTGTGCTATTCGATGCTCACGAAATGTACAACTTAGCCTTTAAGAACCTCTACATGTAGGTGTCACGTATCCGAGCTTTATTCTCAATTATTAAGACTGTACATTATCTTTTAGGCAATATTTTGTATTTTTGAATGGAGTTTTATACATCTGTCATACAGTCTGCCAGTGACCAAATATAACGCATTCGAAATGCACCAGGAGTCCTTGAATTTTACCAGATACAGATGTTTATGGGTGGCAGTAACCATTTGAACTGCCTATTTGAAGCCTTTGAACACACACAAACACACACACACATACTCACGCACAAACACGCACATATCCCTATGTCCCTCTAGTGACCCCAGTCCGTAAATACACTCATGATATGGTATTGTTAATTTATATTATACTTTCCTATATTTTAATTATTATCATTATTACTTTCTTTACCTATTCATATATCTTTCCTTATCGTTTAAATCTCATGCCTATGTCATAATGTATGTTTATTTTGTTCCAGTATTTTATTGCTCTTGATTTGAAGTTTTGTTAATTACTTGTTACAACTCTCTAGGCTACCTAGTTCTGGCAAGGTCATACTGAAAACCAGCAGTCTTTGTGCGCACTTGTGCCGCGACGGTAAACGCTGACTATGCCCTTTTTCACACTTTTTAAACCTTTTTTTAAACTTTAATTTAATTTTATTTTCTTTTTATTCTCTTTTAATTGTCTCATTTGTATATAAGATGTATTTTTTTCTTGTGAGAATGGAATTAATGATTTTGATTGATTGACGGCAGCTCTTAATACTGCAGTTTAAACGTATAAAACAATGATGGCACTTGCCAGTAGAAATGCATCCACAACCGATCTTCAGCAAGACCACAATCTTATATAGGCCATTGAGAATCACATGCATTCTCGTCTTATATTACTTGAGAAAATTTACAGGACAATAATAAATACTTAATTTAAAATATTTAGCTATTCACGAGCAAAACTGTAGAGTCGATTAATATAAGCTCAAATTTAGTCCATTATACATACATAACCATGTTCTTTCAGAAAGTTGTGCGAATAATTTTCCGTAATTTTCTAGCAAATTAATTTACAGGCGAATTACAAGTTTTGGGATTATGAGTTGTTTAATAGGTACTAAAATGTTTGTACGAAACGCCTAAAACTTTATTTGTAGCAAATGTGTTTTGTAGAGTAATAGAGTAGAGAAAGGATTTTAGCTACAAGTCAAGTATTCCAGAAATATGTAGAGTTTGGAGACAATAATTTGTTAATAAATTAATTTATTTTAAGAAATAAAACTGCGTAACCCGAAGAATAATTAATTAAAAGTCAAAAAACATATCTACATGTTCAATATAAACTAAATTCAACCATAAATGAAGGTAAATTTTGATATAGATAGTTTTTAAATCAATATCATTAATAAAAAATACACAAAAATATGCAATGAAAGTATGAAAGCCGATGACTTATTTAATATCCGGATTTTTGTGAGTGTAAAACTAATCACAGTTTTGTGCAATTAATTGAAGCTTAAATATTTGTGCGGTGAATTTATAGGAAAAACGAAAAAAACTAACTTAAAAACTAGGACAAAACAAACCAAGGAAGAGCTAAAAATTTATAAAATACCAACAAGGTTATGTGTTTTGTGACCTTGACCGCAATAAACGTACCTAGATTTTCACAACTTTATTCAAACTGAAGATTTGTAATATAAAACTCCGGGTACATAGTTTTTTTTAGACTGAAGTAGCAAACGAGCATGCAGTTCAGCAGATGGCAAGTGGTGACTGTCCACTTTGGAGTAAGTCAGTTCATTCAGAACAGTGGTTTTATCTGAAGTCGATCACAAATGCGTTGCTACTCCCGAGTCCTAAAATTATCGCCTCATATATAAGTGAGCCGGCAACCTTCCAAGGACACGCGAGAAATGCTTCACGCTAGAAATAGGTGCAACGGTGTTACCACCTCGATACACGCACGCTTTCTACACTCATACATTAGGATTTTCTACTGTGTCGTGGGTACCATGTACACACAAAGACGAATACACAAACACCCAGACCCAGAACAGAAATCTAAACTCATCATTCAGATGCCTGTCTGCCAGGGATCGAACCCGCATCCACTGCGCGTTAGATCGGTTTGGTGACCGCTCGGCCACGTTGGTCGTCGATCGAATTACACTGGTTCTACCACCTGGACATATTTATGTTTAAATGTGTTGGTAACTAAGCCTAGGTCTTCGCCGTGGTGTCTACACTGGTACTATTACTTGGAAAAATTATGTCATATTATGTATGTCATAATATATGATCAATCTCAAATAAGACCTACCTAAGGTCCTACCTAAGGTTGACAACAGACATTTAACCTGAAGCCTTACAAGATTTACAAATGTATTACCACTCCTCGGTTTACATGACCGAAATAAGTCAATTGAGATCGACACCTTTCAGTGCAAGTACTGCTTCACGCTAAAAAAGACGTGGCGGTAGGACCAACCCGAATGAATCATAGAAAATCTAGAACCTGTAATTTTTGAGATCTCAATATGTTACCATTTGTAACTCAAAAGTACAATTATGATATATTCAGATAATACCACATTATGTTAAACTAACTGCGTGCACATAATAGTGTAGAGTCGTAAAATGTTTAATGGAGAACAAAGGGATGATGCGGAGAACCGTAAAAAATTGAGTTACGGTTAGCGAGTCCACACGGCGGGGTTTTAGAGCCATTTTTACTTCGTTTTTACATAGGTCTCTACAATCTAGTAAAATATTTATTTATGCATAAATTTTCTCATATTTGAATTTAAATTAAATTAGCTCTTCTATAATTAAGTACAATAAGTGGCGATGGTGCATGTAGAGTCGAACCACAAAGGCATTCGTATGGTCTTAGTCATCTGTAGGTATACTCCAGAGATATATATATATATATATTTACCTATAGATATTTACTCTTACTTATAGACAATATTGATGTATGAGATTCAGTATAACTTGTGAAGGAGACTCAGTATCGGCAATTGCAACTAATGGTAGAATTCTAGTAATGTTCTCACAGGCGTTACCTATACTGAACTCGCACACATAACTTCAACAAACCCTATACAAAAAAATGTGTATGTGCAATTCACACACGGGTGGAATGAAACATAATAATAATATAATGTTTCTAAGGTATTAAAGATTATATTTTTTCAAAAATTGATTGAGTAATCTCCATATTCAGGCATCTTATTTCATATATACCAAACTTGAGTTCTGATACAAGCTGAGAAATAAAATCGTTAGCGTGATTCAGTAAGGGGTACAGCGCCATCTAGTTGTTCCGCTGACAACTGCTTTCGTAAGGAATTTTCGTTTCATCGAGTTTCAAATCGTAACGTTTACCAAGTTTTACTTAAAAGTTTAAAATACATAACATTAAGTAATGTAATATATGTAATATAAATAAATTCCAGATACGCTATTGAAATAATTTTACGTAAAGAAGAACTTTTTCTTGCAGAAAAAACAACATAAATTATGGTGTATTCTGTTCTTTAAACGCTGCTTTCTTAATGTATATATCTTCATTAAAATCTGCAGTAAATTATTACTTTTTTGGCAATAATGACAATCCCGACTATCCCACATAATGTAAAACATTATAGTATAAATGAAGGCTTAATATAACTCGAATTTTGAAGTTGGTGGAACTCTTTGTTATTTGACACCGAAAGCACCACCTCTACAAGTAGTTCTGGCTCATAACAGCGGAGTTAAGCGCTACTGTCTTTTGGTCTCAAGGAGCTGGCAAGGGAGACATGATTATTGAGGCGTTCCAACTTAGTCCTCAAGAGTTGATACGTATCTGAGGCAACCTCAGGTAAGACTTAGATCTTATTTCGAATTACCATTTAGTGTAGTAAGTCACCTCGACGCTAAGCCAAATTATCCCTTTAGAGAAACAAAGAACATGTTTGTAAAAAAAAAATGTGATTCAATTTTTATTTTATAACTAGAAAACCAGCGTGCAGTTAATTTGTAAAATGTAAGTATGTAAAGGTCATGTGCTTTCTAAATCCATCGGATTCAGAAGGCAAATGACCGATTGGATTGGCGCCGTTTAGGGAAGGCCATGTCCAGCAGTGAACCTTGAAAGGCTGATGGATGGTTGGGTGGAAGTATGTAAAAAGCAAAAGTAACGTTTTCAAAGATAAACAATTTTTTTAACCCATACAATGAGTACAGAAACTCGTATTGTGCTCTCGTACAAAGTAATATCAGTTTTTTACCAACACCAAGAATCGTCAGAATAGGGCTACGGTATCCTTTGCCTCTGTCGTAATAGGCGACTAAAAGGGGGCTTCCGGGGTTGCGGGCGGCAAGAGTGGGAGCTCGAACCGACCAGCCAGGTGACCCCGGGAAGGACGGTGGTAAGTGTGGTCGCATACTGCCGTAAGGACCAGACGATTCGGTGGGCCCAGCCGCTCACCTGGGTTGAGCCCGATGGGGCAGTGCGCTCAGAGGCCTCCGGTTGTGTTCCTTTGGAGATCCCGGAGTTCTCTTCGTAGCGCCGAGGACGGCCACCGGGGGGGGTTTTAGTACGGTAAAAATCCCACATAACCCTTACGCCGCGGCGTCGTGTACCTTTTGAAGGATTCCCCCGCGAAAACAAAAAAAAAAAAAGTAACAAACAGCACTGATACATACCACCCTTAAAATGCCCCGCCACCGTCAATTTTCAACACCCATTAAGTTAAATAACCAACCAACAACCATTCAATTAAAAAACAAAGACCTATTATAAATAATAATGTTTAAACATAAATATTTATAACCGCATACAGTACATTCTAAAAAAGAAATACATATGTGTAATTTAAAACACATTACAATTTGAAAAAAAAAAATCACTACTAACAATGAGTTTAAAGGTTTTGAAACCACGATTGTAACAACTGTATTTACCCAAGGCATATATTATGTAAATCAGGTGTGACATATAACATTTTTTTTTATATTGAAGTAGCAAACGAGCATACAGTCCACCTGATGGTAAGTGGCCTCTGCTGCCCATGGACATCTGTATGATCAGGTCTCATCTGAGGTTCGCCATAGAAGCGTTGCTATCCCTGAGAGCTAAGTTAGAACGCCTCAGACAAATATATCTTTTACCCCTTAAAACACAAACATTGAAATAAATGAATGGCTGAGCTACACCTTAATCACTAAGTAGATGGCTTACATTCATTTAGTAATGATTTCACAAACTTTTCTTAAAATCCACTGATTGTCCTTAAAAATAATATCAGTCTGTACATTTTGAGCTGATCTGGGTTTAAATATTTGAAGCATGTATCAAAGATATGTATCCATCAAGTTAACAATATTGACAGCGGATGATCTCCCGCCATCATGATCATACCCGTGGAGCGGCCGTGCTCCGACAGTCCCTGTTCGGAACTAGTATATATGCAGGGTGTTGAGAAAACTCCGATAGCGTGATTCAGAATACTGTGAAGTCATCTCTTGAGTAGCGGGTGGTCGCCACACAATTACTAATTTCCATGCAATAATTCAAAATAACTATTATGATATTTCTAGAGTATCTCTACTCTCATTTTGTTGACCCGCGTAGCCCAGCGTTCACCATACCAGTTTGACGCGCAGTGGGTTTCTGGTTTGATACCCGCCTATACACCCATCCGCATAATTTAGATTTCTGTTTAGGGTCTGGGTTTGCGTATTTGTCTGTGATTGTCCATGGCACCATCAAAAATCCTAGTGTAGGGCTATGAGTGTAGAAAGTGTTAATTAATTACAAATTGCTTTTAACAATATGTGGACATCCGGCCTCAGCGTACAACTTGTTCCAAAACTCGGTTCGCTCCTTATCAGCATAATTTTGCATGGACTGCTCCTGTCCTATACTTAAG
This sequence comes from Cecropterus toxeus, assembly GCA_018249875.1. Taxonomy (NCBI): domain Eukaryota; kingdom Metazoa; phylum Arthropoda; class Insecta; order Lepidoptera; family Hesperiidae; genus Cecropterus; species Cecropterus toxeus. The sequence continues at coordinate 3,866 of DWNE01007167.1, read as the reverse complement.
TACTCCTTGCCTGCAGGCGTATATACGTTCCATGTAAAACCGAGACTGTTGTCTGGCGTTGGATTACTGGAAAAAAATACAGACCTGTGTTCATATTGTGAATATGTGTGATTTACGACTACTTAAGTTTTTTTGACTTTTAATTACTTCCTTATAACGTCCTCTTTAATTTGGAAGATGTTCCAAAGAAAGCTAATTTTTAGGGTTCCGTAGCCAAATGGCAAAAATCGGAACCCTTATAGATTCGTCATGTCTAGTGTCCATATGTCACAGCCACTTGATTCGGAAACTATTAAGACTACAGAATTGTAACTTTGTAGGTAAGTGTATTCTGTTAACCACTTTCCGAATTATATACAAAAATAAAAAATATATTAAATTTATGGGGGGTCCCATAAAACATATGTTAACTTAACTTAAATGACAAGGTAAACTTTCAACGAAAATTGGATCGAACAAAATACGGTTGTATTGTAAGTTTTTGAGAAATAGCACATTTTCAAAAACCGCAAACATATCTTTGTATTTCATACAAACACTATGAAAAACAAACTTATGTTGGTAGTTGGACAACTGTTTGACTATATTTATTATTTTTACAACAGCTCTATATTTTATGATAATGCTACGGAACCCTTCGCTTGCGAGTCCAACTCGCGCTTGGCCAATTTTTTTATAAGTTTGAAATAGCAAACGAACATGCAGCCCACCTGATTGTAAGTACTGAATGCCACCCATGGACAACTGTAAGAAACTTCATAATTCGTCTTATATATTCGCCGGCAATCTCATATATTCCACCAAAATGCAAGAACTGCTTCAAGCTAGGAATAAGCGTGGCAGTGACTACTCCCCAGTCGAACTACACCTGTTCTACCATCTATTTAAAAATTAACAATACATACCTAGTTTTAGCAAAATCTGTCCACATTTTAGTTATATTATAAACAATATTTTTCAGTCTTTCGTGTTCTTCATATACATTGTCGTTCATCAAATTATTGAACAAATAGAAGATTTCATCAACATGACAGGCTCCCTCATATGATGCATAGCCAAGTACTTGTTTAAATAGATTCAATTCCGTTACACAGTCAAATCTATACATATAAACGGATTTGTACAACTTCGAATATAAGTGCATAAATCTCTGAAGGTTGTACATAAAATGCATATCAGTGAACATAGCCGAAACTTCATTTATGTCATTAAACGTAAAATCCCTATTTCCAGTGTAAAATTTTTTTATTCTTTCACCAAAATCTTTCATCTTTTCATCGGGCACAGTTAATGCTATTTCTCTTGGCACGAAATAAGACGAGTTTTTATTATAAAAATCTATTTTCTTTATCAGTAATTTAGTTATCATTAAGCCCTCTGCAGAGTTATACCCAGCGAGCATTGGCACTTTATTTACTTTTCCTTCTAATAACAGTTTTAATGGTTCTTCTTCCAAGAAGACTTCATTGTTTCCGAATTTCTTTTCAACAACAGGAGCAAAATGTATCGTCAATCCTCTATGTTTTTCGTCCTTGGTCAATGTCTTAGTTGTGAGTGAAACAAGTTTAGATGCCGGTATACTTTTAAAGAATTCCGTAAGTTTCGATGTGTCTTCAGTGTTTTCTCCCAATAATTTCACTGCCCTTATTGCACGTTCTTTTGGATCCTTACCAAGCGCCCAGTCTGATATACAAATTCCACTTTGAGCTATCACTTTATGGAATAGTCCTTTTGACATTGGTGAAAACATATGAAGATTAACACTAGACCCTCCAGCACTTTCGCCAAAAATTGTCACATTTCCGGGGTCGCCTCCAAATTGAGATATATTGTTTTGTACCCAGCGAAGTGCTGCGACTTGATCCTTCATTCCGGCATTCCCTGGAACCTCTGCAGTATCTAAGCACAAGAATCCTAGCACCTCCAGTCTGTAGTTTATTGTGACCAGGATAACATCATGTTGAATTAAAAATTTTGGCCCGTACATAGTGGAATCACCTGAACCTGACATATATGCCCCACCATGAACATACACCATGACTGGTAACTTGGAGTCTGGTTGCAGAGACTTAGTGTAAACGTTCAGGAACAAGCAATTCTCATTGCCATCTTCAACTTGCATTGTATGCATTTCTACTTGAGGACAAATAGGACCATGTTCTAAGGCGTCATATACGCCACTCCAAGATTTAGGTGGTAGAGGAGCCTGAAAATTTGAAGTTCAATTGTATAGCAATAGTTGAAAGTGTACATTAATAAATCAGAAGTAATTTTTAATTACTCTTTATGTACGTTATATATACAGTAATTAGTTATTTACCTATAGTCTAACTTTAATAAGTCGATTTAAAAGTTAAAGTTGTATTTTAATTATAGAATCATTATGCTTTATTGAGTTATGTCCATATTAAATAAATAATTCACTTAATAAAATATATCAAAACCATTGACTTCGAAGAAGTAGGTTTTAGGTTGGTAAAAAGTTATCGAATCGAGATTATTGCTATTATCGAATTAAGGCGCACGTGGAGAAGGATTTATAGTCTTAGAATTGATTTATAAAAAAAAACTTCCTTTATGTGCAAAACTGATATATATTAAGTAGGTACAATATAATTAAAATTTTGATAAGCACTCAAGTACCTAATTGTCTTACAATTAGTAAATTATTACTTTAACAAAAAATAAGTTTTACAAAAATATTCTCACACCTTACTACTGTACTTGTTGTTAGTCAAAAAATATTATCCATTAAATATTAATAATTTAATATTATGTGCATCGGACCATAATAATAAAATGTAGTATTCAACATGAAACAATAATGTTATTGTATGTATATTAAATTTGCATAAATTGGTTCCTGATACCTACTTTTGTACAATATTTTTTACTTCAAACATATTTTTTACAATATGACTCTGCCATGACATACTTACATTGATATAAATCTTGATTATAAAATTATTATAGGCTTATTTTTATAATGACGCAATGAAAATATTAAGAATCAATACTACAAATAAACATGAAACAAAAATATATTGGTGCACATTTTAAATACATGTTGTGTCCAGAGAACTATGTACTAAATTGAGAAAGTAGTACTTTAAAGCACTGATTTGCTTATTGTGATGTAGTCAAACCACAAAATGGACCAGCTTTATCAACATATGCACTGGTAGACCCATGAGGCGACAAAAATACTCAAAGCCCCTCTCCTCCTCCCCTCCAAAACTAAATGCAAGTACTTAAGTAAATCTTTCACCTTCAAGGGGATAGTAATATTTCGGTTCGGGCCTCAAATGTAAAAGTCAACATCTTCCTTACTGGAGGTAGTTTTTTGCCATTATTTTTTTAACCGCGGTAAATATCATTATAAGTGTGTACAATTGTATATTACGACAGGTATTTACTCATTTTAACGTAATTAATTACGAGTGGCGTTTCCTTGCATTGTTCCTGTTTGATTTAAGGAATACTACATAAATCTTAATTTCCGCTGATGAACAACCCTCTCCCACATGAATACCTAATAACTAACCTTACCTTAAACCTAAGAGGTCCAACTGGTGGTTGTGCATATGGAACACCTTTAAAACTATAATATGGGGAGCCATCATGTAGTTTGTCTATAGATCCCCTCAATTTTCCCTCTTTGATGGTCACTACTGGATTTCTCTGAAACATTAAGGAAGGAAATGGACATACATACAAACAAACAAACATACATACATATAATATATACATACATACATACGCTTGAAAAACATTACCCACCTTCTAACATGGTCGGGTGAAAATAATGTCTGTGTGTTTTTATTCATAATGGATCTTCAGACACGGCGTTAGTGTCAAAAAATCCA
>DWNE01007166.1:0-12455 GCA_018249875.1 Cecropterus toxeus | reverse complement strand
GAAGTACTAGTTCTATTTTGATGATCATGAGTGAGTGTCTGTCATAAATGCGAAACTTTGCTTTCGCTTAACTTCGGAACTAAATGACGTACAAACTTGAAATTTTGGATTTTAAGTATGTGGTTATAGCTTACTAGATGACGAAAATTTCAGCGTTCTGGTTTTATCCAAAGATTCTCAAAGTGGGGCCTGAAAATGCGGCGAAATGGTTCCAGTAAAGGATGGTACGGCAGTGCATGCTTCGCGCTCAACTTGGTGGGGGCACTAATATCCTTCTTTTTTCTTGTTTGCGAGGGGGGAGCGACGCCTGGTTATTTGGGTTTATTACGGCACTATACCCCAAAGCCCCCGGTAGACGTTCTCTGCGTCTTACGTGTTACAAAGTGATGAAATTAGTTAAAAAATATACCACCATTTAACACTTACCGTGTGAAATTTACACAACGAATGGATTCAACAACACGTCATTCAACACGTCATAAATGCAATTAGTGTGTTTATTGTCGCATTACATCTGCATTCAGGTTTTCTTGCGAGAAATGTATTCTTGAGATTAGAATGAATTCTTAGTTTAGTTGTACGTAGAACGTATATGAAAATGCGTTAAAGCAGTTTTCAACTAGATGGCGCTGTTCCTCACTCTGAATCGCGCTAACGATTTTATTTCGTAGCTTGTATAAGAGCTTGAAATGGGTATATGCGAAATAAGTTATACGATAATGGCTAAAACTAATTACTTAAATGATAATTGAAAAAAAAAACAAGTATTAATACTCTTATGCTAAGAATTTTTTAATCATTATTAATATTGCCAGGCGGTAGAACCAGTGTAGTTCGATCGGGGAAGTACCACCGACACACCTATTTCTAGCGTGAAGCAGTTCTTGCGTTACGTTGCGAAGTAGTGGTTGCCGACTCACTTATATATGAGCACCTTGATAGTACTTACAACGCACCCGTGATCGACTTCAGATAGAACCCCCGTTCTATATGAAATTGCTTAAAGATGTCCATAGGTATAGACAGTAACCACTTACCATCAGGTGGACTGCCTGCTCGTTTGCTATTTCAGTCTGATAAAAAAATAGTTTCACTTCTGCCCTTAATGAGTTGCACTCACTCACTTTTTTACCGTATGGAGTATATATCAGCTTTTACAAACAAATTTTGATTAGTCAGGTGCAACTTTTATGACCATGACGACAGACAAAGTATTCTGGACAAACATACAAAAGTTCTATATATAAAAGCAGTTTTAAGTCTAAGTACTCATTGTAAGGAGCGCGAGACATGCCGTGAGAAGGACGAAGCGAAAAATAAGACATTTGTTCTTAAAAAAAATTCATTCACTCTTTCTTATATCTGTTAAATAATTTTAGTAATTCCCTTATCACGAATTTATTTTGTTACCTCAAAAACACGCACAGGCTTTCTACACTCATAGCCCCACACTAGGATTTTCTCCTGTGTCGTGGGTGCCATGGACACACAAATACGAATACATAAACACCCAGACCCAGAACAGAAATCTAAATTCATTATTCATATTTCTGTCTGGCCGGGAATCGAACCCGGGATCCACTGCGCATCAGCCCGGTATGGTGACCGCTCCGCCACGCGGGTCGTATAGGTAAAGTACGTCGTAAGAAACAACGAACAATTTATAACAACTTAGAACAATTTAGAACAGTGAAACAGCATGCCTTCTTGCTTCTTAAATATGCATCCGATTTTGTGTAACCTTGTAAGCTAGAAGCTTAGAATAAAGATTTAGATTGGTCATACCATGTATACTTTGTAAGGTAAGCTTTCCTTCTAGATATAAGAGCACTATGCTGTGAACATATTCTAAATCTTTTTTTAATAAATATTCTTAAATCTTGTTTGTAATATATGATCAGTGTTTCAATCTATGCTACTCCTATAATCATCACTTACAATACATATTATGAGCGAAACATTTTTTTAAGTAAATATTACGATTATGTTTACTAAGGTAAATATCAACAAAGGATTTAAATAACAAAACAAATATTTTATTTAAGTGTAATAAGATAACACAAAATAAAACGATACCGCAGTAGTTGAATGATGAGCTGTAGGTATAAGATAGAGCGAGCATTAAAGAATTTTCGTCATAATGCTGGGAAGTAAACGGCCTCCCGGGTATCACTTTCATTTTCACTTAGGGCCACCGACTGCTCCATAACCATTAAATCCTCTTGTTTACTGCTCCTGTTCCTTCGCTCAAGATACCTCCTTCCACCCGCCTAACTTATTCACAGTACAAACTAAACAGTAAAACAGAGACGAAGCCGCTTAAAGAAATCATTCCCAGACGACTTACAATTTTATATCGCGTGCCATGGGGAGGAATTTCAACCGGTTTTAAGTAAATTAAGTACTCAAATGGGATCGATTAGTACTCAACTATATATATGTGTTAAATTTAAAGAAGAAAATTTTATACGTTACAATGTACCTATGTACATATTACGCCTGGAACCTTTTATTCATACGTTATACGTTCAAGATACACCTCACCTTCTCAACTAGTTCTTAAAATTACATTTGTTAAAAAGTCAGATTTATTTCGAAAATAATTGAACGCCTACACTAGATAAAAAGATAATAATTACTACTGATACAAGGAGAGAAATCATTTTAATCCTTACCATATTAGATCGCCATTCAGAAGGCCCGAGATCGTTCTCCGATCAAACAGATATATGTGGCATATAATAAGACCGTGTTGAGGCGAATACAAGATGCTTCATTGAGCCTTTCTGATTAATTAAAACGGCTCATATTAGTATATATATTTCTTCCTCTATGTCTAACCAAAATAACTCACAACACTGTCAAAAGGCAGAAATAGGTACGGTCGTAATTTTGTCCAAGAACTCTTCAAATATTTTGACAAATACGTCTTATCTCAAATTCTGCTATAGAGACTAATAAGGAGAACAGATTTGCAAATACATTTCATAATGAAAGCAAGTAAAAAACAAGCAATCAACAAAATATAACCGCAGTAAAGCATTATTTTGAAAATTTTCTTCACATATATCATAATATTTTCAGTAATTGTGCCTTTTGTGACAGGAATAAACATAAAACGGTATCCTTATCTCATTCGAAACATCGGGCACGTACCAAAGTCATAATTTCACGATGAAGTACCGCATGGGCAGGGAGCGCGCCCTTTGCACTGATGATTCAGTGTTACGATTACCCGCATGGTTCCCGGCTGTACCCGGCTTACAGACCAATGAAAAACTACCTGAATTAGCCAAACACGATATGAACGTACAAATCACGAGAAATTCACAACAAAGTTATAAATATAATATGGGCCCGATATATATATTATATATATCGGGGGTTCTTTTGTCCAAGCCCACTATATATTATTATATGGTGGGCTTGGACAAAAGATCCTCTGCAGCAAAAAACAGAAATCGAGAGCAACGCCACCTGTCGACAATAAAATATTGTAGTTTTTAAGCTGGAATTGCCTATAGACTCAAAAAATATTTCAAATTAATTCTACAATTTTATAGATTAGTATGAACACAGTGACACATGGTTTATATACCTATATTAAGAGTAGGGCACGTAAATTTTATAAAGAAATAAGGTTAAACACTTAAGCGCCGTTTATTTCATCTCATGTAGAATATTTTTTGCTTAAAAAAATAAAAGCACTCACAACAAAATCAAATAAAAGTTAATGTCCCAATTTAGATTAAGTTATAAAAATTGTTTTCAACAGAGCTTCGCTTTAGACATCTATACACAATCAGCGCATGAAAAGATTCTACTACCTGGAGTCCGCTTTGCATACATATCCTACATGTCCCCATAAGCACTAATGCATTACACACATTAACTGCAACACAGCTACCTGAGAAACGTTACATAGGCTTGCATTGTCTATTGTTTACAAGTGATGGTATATGGTTTGTTGAGGAGGAATGTCAGAATTTTGCTTTGACATGACTTCGGGAAGATTTGAGTTTTAGTATCATTGCCTTACTACATTACACTACCTTACAGAGAAACACTAAAAATATTACATGAAAATTAACTGTGAAATAATTCATATAAATCTGGGTGTTTGGAACGTTATCGGCAGGTATTCATAGAAACTATAGATACTAACTTATAAATTTATACATAAATATTCACCTCTAACGTCGAACCACGAGTCCACGAATTATTCTAAAGTAAACCTCTACTCTATTGCTCAAATTACCTCGTGTCACCAAGCCAAAATGCGACATTAATAAATAAATAAATATTTATTTTTATATTAAATATTCATTATCAGCCCCGGATCTAGGGGAGGGCTAGCCGGGGCGTGTGCCCCGGACGGCAAGTGCAGAGGGCGGCAAATTTAAACCTTGAATACGAATGCGCAACTCATCATCATCATTATCATCAAACATCATTTATTTAACTTTAGCCTTTGGGACGCCTAGTCAGTAGGTAGTGGAACTCTTGACACGTATACGTTTTGATGACAACCGATTATTGGACATCTGATGGCTGAAGTGATTAAGACGGTTAAAATAAATTCAAGTGGGCAGGGGCGGCATTTTTTTTGCCCCGCCTAAAATAATTGACGATCCGGGGCTGCAAGTTATCAACTAAACTGAATACGCCAACAATCAACATTTCGTCCATTAACTGAATGCAGCCAACAAGTATGATAGCTTTTGACAAGTCTTTACGGCAGTTGAGTCACGATAACAACCGGAAAATGCAATTTAGGCTCCCGGCGACCCGACGTTTTATGCGATACATGATCACTGATGTACGCGATAACTTGTTGTACATTATTAGGTACATTCCAAGCTATAAGATTATATTTGTAGAAAAGGATTACCAAAGGAGCGTGCCCACCTATTTTATTTACCGGATTGAAATAGCAAACAAGCATGCTGTCCACCTGATGGTAAGTGATTACTGCCACCCATTATCATTTGTAAGCAACTTCATACAGAACAGAGGTTCTATCTGAAATCAATCACGAGTGTGTTGGTATTTCCGAGAAGTAAGATGTCGCCTCATACGAGTATATAAGTGAGCCGGCAACCACACACTTCCACCGAAGAAAGTAGAAATAGGTGTGGTGGTGGTACCTCCCCGGGCAAACTACACTAGTTGTGGTAATTTTTGCCTATGGACATTTGTAATCAAGTTCATGCTGAACAGGGATTTTATCTGTAATAAGTTACAGAAGCTACTCCTGAGGGCTACTTTTTATACAAATATGAAGTAGCAAACGAGCAAGCAGCCCACCTGATGGTAAGTGATTACTGACGCCCATGGACATTTGTAAGCAACTTCATATAGAACAGGGGTTCTTTATGAAGTCTGTTACAGATGCGTTGCTACTCCCGAGGACTGAGATGGTCGCCTCATATAAAAGTGAGCCGACAACCACATCCTTCCACCAAAACGCAAGAACTGCTTCACTTTTACTTCCCCGCTCGAACTACATTGGTTCTACCACCTGGCTAGGCTAGGACTGATATGGTCATCTAATTGTAAGAGAACCAGTTACCACACCCTTCCAACGAAGCGCAAGAACTAATTCGCTACAAAGGTGTGGCGGTAGAATCTCCCCCATAATAGTATATTCGTTCTACTACTAGGCAATACAAATAAAAAAAATATATAAAAAATATTAAGAGCGTTAGCCACAAATACCTTAAACTTACAAACTTAAAAAAGAACCTTCATGTTTCATTATTTTTTTTATGTTTTCCAAATATATTAAGTAGGTACCTACTTCTACTAGTACTTCTATATACGAGTCGAGCTCATACTAAAAGTCATAACAAGAATGGTTTACACATGTAAACATAACTTGGAGTATAATAAAATATAAAAACCGGTACACAGGCAATCTCAATGCTACCTTTTGCCGATTTAGATAAATAAATAGAAAATTTTGAATATTTTCCTTGTTTACTGCCTCACTGTATGAAATAAGGGTAGGCTCCCCATTATTTCTTCCAAGAGGCTTATAAGATGAATTAGGTATACAATACAGCATGAAATGTTAAATTATATGTCGTGTATATTTATTTTGTTTGATGACCCGCGTGGCGGAGCGGTCACCATACCGGTCTGCTGCCCAGTGGGTTCCGCGTTCCATCTCCGGCCAGGCAGAAATGTGAATGATGAGTTTAGATTTCTGTTTTGGGTCTGGGTGATTGTGTATTTGTCTTTGTGTGTCCATGGCACCTACGACACAGGAGGAAATCCTACTGTGGGGCTATGAGTGTAGAAAGCGTTCATGTTTATGTTGTTTTTCTATCTTTCTTACTGAAGTTGAAGGTGATAGAACCCTTTTTTTCGACTTAGGTTCGACTTCGGAGGCACCAGCGCCACTAATGTTTCTGCGTAATAACAGCAGTGCTTAGTAGGGTTGCCAACATATGGTCCACAAAGTAAAGTATTTTTCTAAGTAAGTTATACAAATGTCTACATGTGTTATATTACACATTTAAAAGATAGATTTTTTAAAAGATAGTATTTTATAGACATGAAAAAATGGAAAACACTTAGACAAAAAACACAAATTTTAATAAATTTCAAGTAAAAGTGATACGCTTCTATGATTTAGTAAGAAAAAAAAATGTAAGAAAAGGAGAAATGCATCCTTGCGTTATTATTCAGTAGTATATAGTACGCAGATCAGAAATATAGTTCAATACAATATATTATAATATGGTTGACAACCCTAGTGCCAAGAGCTGCTGTATTGGTTTGAAAGGTGTGCTAAGAGAGTCATAGGTACTTATCCGAGGCGTTCCAATTTGGTCCACAGAAGAAGCAACGCATCTATGACCAACCTTAGTTAAGGCTGATGTTATCTGGGATTGGTTACAAATCTTTATGGGTTTTAGTGGTAACTCACCATCAAATCGACTACATGCTCGTCTGATACTTTTATATTTTACTAGGTGACCCGACAAACGTTGTTTTCTAGTGTGTAGTACAATTTCTAGTGTAGACAAAAAATAACTAACGTATTGTAAGTGTGTAAGGATGATTAATTGATCAGTTATCGACCGGGGATAAAACATGATTAAATGACTAAAATGGCTATTAAAAAATAGGGGTTGGTGATAAAAGGGTAAAAATTTAGGGTTGTATGTATATTAATGCGACATAATAAATAAATAAAGAGATGTCTTAAAATTATAAAAAAAAGGTTAAGGGTGGACTCTCATCCCTCATCACTAAGGGGTACGAAAAATAGATGTTGGCCGATTCTCAGACCTATTCAATATGCTCACAAAAATTTCATGAGATTCGGTCAAGTCGTTTCGGAGGAGTAGGGGAACGAACATTATGACCCGAGAATTATATATATAAGATAAAAATATTTGCGTTTATAAAAGTATAAATAACTAGAAACATTGTTGTTTCGTCTGGCAACGTTTCTTCGAAATCTCCGAGCACGTCTCACAAACCATTTATACAGTAAGCAGGAAGATATCCATTTTTACAAAGTAAGCTAAAAGATGCTCCCACAGCGAAAATGTTCATAAATTAAAGCGTACTCCAGAGGCGAGTCTCAGTTACCCGTCAGAGAGTAAATAATTGGCCAACCATTAAATTTATTACTCAGACAAATTTTGACAAATCACTTCCTAGCTGTCCTTCGGTTGGGAAAAACTAAGACAGTCATTTTAGAGAAGCACATTCCATCACTCTTCGTTACACTGCATCCCAATACATTTATTTTTCTCTGCCACTTGCCTCTAATTCGATTATATTCTATTTAACACTATACTCGTAAAACAAAGAACATAGCATAGATTTTCAGTCCTGTAGAGGATTATAGGTTTAATCACAAACAGATATTGAATTACGAATTTAAGTATTTATTCTATGTGAGTGGACATTTGTACTATTGTGTTTAATTGTAGCAATAATTCCCAATGAAATGGAGATTGAAGCGTAAGAAACGCTTGTTTGTTGGTTATCCTTGTGTAAATTATTATTATGATTATTAGATGTTGAACTAGCAAACCAGCATGCATGATGGTAAGCGGCCACTGCCGCCTCTGAACATTTGTTATCAACCCCAGAAAAGATCAGTTTTATCTAAGGTTAGCCACAGATGCGTTGCAGCGCCTGAGGGCTAAGTTGGAAAGCCTTTGGAAAGCCTAAATAGTTATCCAAGGCGTTCCAACTCAGCCCTCAGGCGTGGCTCGCTGTGGTAAGGGAGTTATACATCCTTACCACAGCCTTCAGACCAAAACACAGCAGCGATTTAAACATATCCAACCATCAGTGGAGCCTTAGAATAGGGTGAAGTTTTTACTATTTGGGTACAGAACCCCAACAGTATCCATGTCTGGCTTGCGCATTGTGGTCTCAATGAGTGTTCATGTTATAAAGAAAGACGCTGTTGTTACTCACTTGCCTCCTATCATCCTGGGAGAAACTAAAAGGTGCTATTCATGCGTACACCACACAGCATATTCAAGACGACAAAATAGTTTATTCTAATTTTCTAGACAAATTATCGTTGTTCGTAAATATCTTTCACCAAAAAAATAAAAGAAGTGTAAATTATTCCCTTGTATATTTTAGATACCTTTCATATACGGGAATAAAGACAATTTTCTACAAATTTTGTTTGTTCCTTTTTGGCTCATATAAAATAAATAGAAAACAGCATTTATGTTCGCACGAAATCAGCGGCGCTATTAATGTAGAGCATAAGGAAAGTTCGCCCTTCCAATAAGTATAAGGTTCAGTAACCAGTAACGATAATTGACTTTTACGCCATTGCTTCATATTGTGGTCTTTATTAATGGTTATTATATATAATTAAAAGTGGCAAGGCACTGATAGCCTAGTGGTTGAAATTCGGCCTCTCTATCGAGGGTCCGAGGTTCGAGTCCCTGGTACGATAATTTATTTCCAATACCACGGATTTTTCCAAAATGTGCGTATTAGAAATAAATTATCGCAGATCTACGGTAAATTTAAATATCATGAGGAAACCTTCACATCCGAGATTTCTCAAAAAAAACAGTTCCTAAGATTGTGTGAAGTGTTCGCACTTCGGCAGCGCGGTGGACTATGGCCTAAAATTCTCTCATTCTGAAATGAAATATCTTTATTTTGTATAGGCCTACGGGGGCACTTACAAATTGTCATTTACAGTATTTTTTCTTACACTACCACCGGATCGGAAAATGACCTCAACTGAGAAGATCCGGCAAGAAACTCAATTAAATCAATTAAATTAAAATATACATAAACGTGAAATGGTGTTACCATTAAAAACATAATCTATCGATCCGACGTAAAACATATGCTACCGTTTTACTCGCTAGGGAAATAAAAAAAATCAGTAAACAGCTGTTTGTAAACGTCTGCATATAAAACAGTTTGCTTTAATTCTTCAAGTCACGAAGTAGATAAAAAAGTTTTTGTGAATACACTAGTTAAGTAGGTGACATAATTTTGATCTGTCTCTGAAGACGCGGCCTTAATGAAAACGAGCACGTATTTGGTTTATCTTGTCATTCTATTTAATTAGGGCTCTTGTTTACAGTTTCAATACGACAAGTCTTAAATTAAGCGTCGCACGAGTGAACTTTTATCACTTTAATACATTTATCTTGGGTAATTGCTCCCCTTCCAAATTTGTCTGTCGGATACAGAGCGGATCCGGCAATAACCTGTTTAGCCACGGTACACGGCATATTTTGTACAGGGTAAATTTCTCAATTGCAACCAAATGTAGGTGTCTAGATCAGAAAATAGGCAGAGCGAAAAGAAGTCCAAGGCTTAAAGTAGCCGATTTAGGTAAAAACAAAAACTAAACAATTAGATTTATTAAAAAAAATGTATTCGTTTGATAAGCCTAATTAAAAAAAAATACCCACACACCCTATATTATACCCCTATCGGATAGTGTTACTTATAACGATCAAATTCTAGGAAATAATAGTACACTTTCATAGTATATACATTATAAAGGGCCTTATCTTAAAAAGTAAATTGTGCTTTTGGGAAAATATATATTATACAATAAAATTATGTAATAAAACAAAGGAAATTGGCACGCAGGCTTAGATTTCAAGTAGTTTACTACAACTCCTACCGCTACTTATATAAAAGTGTAGCGAATGTAGCGATACAACCAGTCCAGTTAAATAAAGATGTATTATTTCCTAACAGAAAAAAAACATCACAAAATACATATGTATATTTATATTTTACTTGCCTCTGCAGTGCCTCTGGAGTTCGACCACAAAGGACCTTCGAATATTTGGTTACTTTAGCGAATACTAGCTGTACGTCGCCACGTGACAAAAAAAATGGATTTTACTGACAAACCGGTATATGAAAAGTGAAAAGAACCATCCGGATATACCAATTAATTGTTAACCTCGTATATACTGTCAAAAGTTAGTCACTTTTTAGCGTGTAATTGTAACATAAAAATATGAAAGTTTAAAACAAAGGGATGTAGGGACGTCACTGAAGTAGTCGCCACCTTTAAATAGCTAAATATATCGAAATAGTCAAATAAGTTACATGCATGCAAAGTTTATTGTATGCTACATGCATACAATAAACTTTGCTTATTGTATTGTAAGCATACAATTAAATAAGCTACATGCATGTAAAGTGGTTATTGCGTGATTGAGTAACACACAGACACACACCACAACACACGAGTACACCACAACAAAACACACACGACCCACGTGACGGAGCGGCTATCATACCAGTTTGACACACAGTGGGTTCCGGGTTCAAACCCTGGTCTGACAGACATGGTGAATTTAGATCTCTATTCTAGGTGTGGGTGTTTGTATATTCGTCTTTGTACGTGTTCATGGAAACCACGAGATAGTAGAAAATCCTAGTGTGAGGCTATGAGTGTAGAAAGCGTTACTTCTTATATATTAGTATAGATAGATGTGCACAAAATCCGTATTTTTACACATAGTTATATACTTCATTCTTACATGCTCACCGCGAATAGCTAAACACTTCACACGTTTGAATTGGCAGGAAAATTACGAGTAACGCAATCTATTTATTGCGGTTTCGATAAATATTCCAGAATGCTGGTAATGTATTTTTATTTGTATAACATTTTATTTACACACGTATCACGATCTAATTGAATTCGTTATTTCAAATTCAAAGCGTGGGATGATGATATTCCTAATAATACTAATACGTACCTGCCTGAAATTAAATATCGGAATCGTTGGCATAAGAAAAATTGGAAGGTGATAGAACGAATATACCTATGTAGTTCAACCGGAGTGTTACCACCGTCATTCCTATTTCTAGCGTGAGGCAGTTCTCGCGTTTCGGTAGAAGGGTGTGGTTGCCGGCTAACTTTCTTATGAGGCGACCATCTTAGTCGGGAGTAGCAACGCATCTGTGTTTGACTTCAGATAGAACACCCGTTCTATATGAAGTTACTTACAGAAATCCATAGGATGCAAAGACCACTTACCATCAGATGGACTGCATGCTCTCTTACTACTTCAGTCTGATAAAAACAAACCTGTATTCTGTATGAAATTGCTTACAGATATCCCTAGCCGGCAGTGCATACTTCATTTTAATAAAAACGTAGACCTCCCTACTTCAAAATTTATTATACCTATTTGCGCAAATTGCTACGTAACTACTACCAAATCAATACTATTTTTCAAGATTTGTTGTAATATTAAACGGAGATTTAAATGAGTTTTAAACAATATTATTACATCGAAAGCTGGAAATTTATCACTAATACTATATGTCTTATACCTATACACATACCACGAAGATAATAGTGTGTAACTTTTATGTTTCATACCATATCGTACATAAACATTTTCAATTTAAATGAAATATTGAAGTATTCTCCAAACCATTGTATCTTATATTAATTTGACCATTTCTTTTTTACTTAAGGATTTTAATGCTACGGTTAAGATTTATAACACTTTTATTTCCTATACGAATTAAACCTTTCGCACTGTGAGTGCAAGTTGTTTCTACATTCTGCATTTACATATTGTTATTTTGGCGAAACGCTTTAAGTGGAAAAGCTCATCGCTGGCTGTACACCAGTTGCGGTCGCTACTTTCCACTTCGCCACATTCATACAGATTTATTAAGCAAACAAACATACTCGTTTCTCGTAACCAAGCTACAAGTGCTTTTTACAACTCACTAGATCGCTTTATGCTGATTTATCACGTTTATCCGACGGGATTACTACTTTTAATTCAGACAAGTTAAAAGTTGTAAAAGTATAGTAACATTGTTTTATAGGAATTGATATATCATATAGGTTTAACGTTTTTAACCGACTTCCCTTATGACGACCCGCGTGGCCGAGCGGTTACCATACCGATCTAACGCGCAGTGGGTCCCGGGTTCGATTCCCGGTCAGA
>DWNE01007165.1:0-12456 GCA_018249875.1 Cecropterus toxeus | reverse complement strand
TCCCACCGCCACACCTATTTCTAGCGTGAAGCAGTTCTTGTGTTTCGGTGGAAGGGTGTGGTTGCCGGCTCACTTTTTTATGAGGCGACTATCTCAGTCCTCGGGAGTAACAACGCATCTGTGATGTACTTCATATAGACCCCTGTTCTATATGAAGTTACAAATGTCCATGGTCGGCAATAACCACTTACTATCAAGTGGGCTGCTTGTTCGTTTGCTACTTCATATTTATAAATAAAAGAAAAACGTGGGCACAGCCGTAATTCAACGTGTTAGCATTCAATATAATCGTTTGAGTAGTCATTTGTTTATATTAATGATTGATAATAATTAATTGATTTGATTGATAATGGAATTATTAATTGATTTGATTGATAATGTAATTATTAATTGATTTGATTGATAATGTAATTATGTAATTATATAATTGTTACAAATAGTGTATACTTTGTTGGCACAATAAATAAAAATAAATAAATAAATAATGATAAACACTACACTACACAACATAAGTTTATTTAAATATTTTGTCGGTAAAGCATTATTTATTAGGAAATGCATGTATAAATGAGCAGTGATAACCTAATGGTTGAAACTCGGCCTCTTAATCGAGGATCCGGGGTTCGAATCCCAGGCACGCACTACTGATTTTTTCTAAAATTATGTGCGAATTAGAATTTAATTATCACTGCTTTAAGGTGAAGGAAAACATCGTGAGGAAACTTGCGCATCTGAGAGTTCTCATAAAAAAAAGAGTTCTCAAAGGTGCGTGAAGTCTACCAATTCGCACTTGGCCAGCGCGGTAGACTAAGACCTAAACCTCTCACTCAGAGAGAAGACCCGTGCCCAGCAGTGGGACAATAATGGGTTGACGAGAGTGTATACATGAATATTTGTGACAGAACTGTATGGGAAACTTTTCAAAACTCGGGTCTTCAAATGAAGTCTAAGAAATCTCTACACGTGATTTCTTAAATCGAATACTTAGAGGTATTAACAAAACACAACTATTAATTTACTAATATTAATTAAATAAATCAATTTCATTATAGCTGTGTCACGCTGTTTCACCCGCGTTTATTAGAGAACAATCTATTAAAAACAAACAAACATAGCGTGATGTTATATAGCCTAAAGCCCCCCACGATAAATTTACTTTTTAACACAAAAATAATTTTTCAATTTGATTCAGATGTTCCTGAGACTAGCACGTTCAACGAAACAAACTCTACTGTCTTATATAATATTAGTATAAATTGCTTTATATTATGCTTATATTATATTATTTATGCTACATTATGCTTATATTATGCTTATATATATATGCTTGTAAGTAAACAAATTCTAAGCTCACATGATGCTAAGTGGCCACTGAGGCCCATGGACGTAAGCAACTTCATTTATTTTGCCAGGTGGTAGAACCAATGTAGTTCGACCGGGTTTTTTTTTATAAATATGAAGTAGCAAACGAGCAAGCTGCCCACCTGATGGTAACTTCTTACTTCCGCCCATGGACATTTGTAAGCAACTTCACTTAGAACAGGGGTTCTAAATGAAGTTTATCACAGATGCGTTGCTACTCCCGAGGACTGAGATGGTCGCCTCATATAAAAGTGAGCCGGCAACCACACCCTTCCACCGAAACGCAAAAACTGCTTGACGCTATAAATAGGTGTCGCGGTGGTACTTCCCCGTTCGAACTACATTGGTTCTACCACCTGTTAGAGTACAGATAGTAAGTACAGATTGGTACTGTTTAAAGAAATAAAAAAACGTAAATAATACCTACATATTCAAATTCAGTTTTTAACCGACACCACATAACTACATATTGCAATTAAAAACCACAAAAACTAGCCACTAAATTCTGCCTTTAGACATAATTTTCGGCTCTTCACAAATGACCGGTATAAAATTATTGCCGGCCAAAAGAAATATTAAATATTTTCCGTCGTAATATAACCGAATTTATGATAGCCAGACGACAAAACAACTATCATTAAGTGTAATAATAAGCTGCGAAGAAGTAATCGAATATTCTAAATTAGATCCAACACCTTTATTAGTTGGTATTTATGCCTAAGCAGTTAAATGTTATGCGTAGAATCGGTTAGAAATTCACCAAAATAGGTATCTCGTTTCAATTCGGTATTTCCCTTTAAGTTCCGTGCGATAAAATGCTGTGTAAAATTAAATTGCTATAAAGATTTATTTTAATATATATTAGATCGTATTTCATAACACACCCAATAACTTTAATTACTATAGATACGTCTATATTATTTATGACGTCTTACTTGAGGTAAGCGACAAAGAGCCTCGTGTAAATGGCTTACTGTGGTAGGTACTCCTCACTATATCCCTGAAGGATATAGTGCGAAGACCAGAATATAACGGTACTAACACCACTGTTTCAGATATAGAAACTAATATAATGGTATTACGCCGCTTTTAGTAATAAAGGAAATACAATTGACCACATAACAATACGTAAGATAGAAACTACATTTTCTAATCGCAAAAAAGTCGAACAGTTGGTACGTATGTATGAAAAAAACTCGTTCGTTAAGTAAAATGCGGATACTGGTATCATTACATCAATCTCGGTGTTGCCTAAACGTATCAAATCCGATGCGTTTCGTAACCGGTTTTGTAACAAAATGAACAGGTAACACAATTGACGGTACGCACTCAATTTCGATTTAATAAAATTATTTCCTCGGTCAGTTTTTTATAGTATGAAAAACATGCGAAATAAGACTGATATCGAGTAAATTTTATAACTGATAAAATATATGGAATGATCGTTCGTAATAAGTACACATTATGTAATAATTAGGATACATGAAGCTTATGAATCTTCTTCAAGTTTGGTATATACTTTAGTGGTGTAATATAGCCCGTGTAACTCTAAAGCCAACCTACACTATAAATTGCTTCTATCAGCTCATACCTCATTGTTTCCGGCTTATCGAAAACGATATATCAGCTTAAGGAACACCGAATAATGGTGGTAATAGGCTCTTCGCCTATCTCTAATACTCAATACACCACTGTATGTAATTTATATGTGTTCATCTATATGAACACATATAAATTGATATGGTTTCTATAAACCAGAGTCTTTTAGCCTTATTATTT
Organism: Cecropterus toxeus; assembly: GCA_018249875.1. NCBI lineage: Eukaryota > Metazoa > Arthropoda > Insecta > Lepidoptera > Hesperiidae > Cecropterus > Cecropterus toxeus. Next base: position 9,315 of record DWNE01007165.1, on the reverse strand, counting down.
TTAGGCTTTAGTTATTTAAAAAGTTAAGCAACGTTAGGTGTCTAGAGTTGAATGAGTGAACGCTACTAGCTGAATAGTAGGCGGATCTTCGTGCATTGGATCACACCAAGCCCAAAGATCCAGGATATTATCACGGAATTGCTCTGAATTCTCTCCACCAAAAAGACGAAGATGATGTTACTATCGTCCATAGACATAAGTAATTAATCCCACACAGGGCTGAAACCAACGAAAAATATGTAATGTAACATAGACATTTTGTTGTAAAGGACTAAATTGAATTCATTTGTGGTTCAACTCTGGAGGCACCACCGCAAGATTTGATTACCTAATAACGCAGTGTTAAGCGTATCACATGAAAGTATCCATTGCATGAAAGAATCAAACGACTATGTAGTCCACTTGATGGTAAGTGTCACATTCTATTCATGGAAAAATGTAATCAAATCGAGGTAACATGCGATGCGACATAGATGCGATGTTAAGAGAGGACTCTTGAAAAAGACCCCGAAAGAAAAAAGTTTAAACGCCCCAAAAAGTCCACAACATAATAGCGCTTAACGCAGTTGTTATTGCATAAAATAATAATAATTATTATTATTATTAAAATAATAATAATTATTATTATTATTATTCAATATTTTATTCATTTCTACAGCCCATGTTTGAATGGTTCCTTTGCGACTTCTTTTGCGATGACGACGATATCACCGCCCCTACCAGTGCCAGCACTGAAATGGATCTCTTCTCGTTCTGCTCCGAATGCCCGATGCCGGCCACCACGCCCAGGCCGGCCCAATCTGTCGCGTTAACCCTACGTGAGTAGATTTCGATTTTAATTACAAATACTAACACTTTCGTTATCTTTTAGTAATAATAATAATAATATCGTTATCTTTTAGTAATAATAATAATAATAATCACATCCTTTTTTGTACCCAAAAAGAGAAAATAATACAACGAAAATAGACAAAAATTAAAAATACAAAATTACATGGTCCTTTTTTTCGATTAAATAAAGCAGGCATATGTTATTTCATTACAAGAAGATCGTTAAGATTCCTTACCCAAATGCAGAAAACGGGATCCAATTGCGAAGCGTCTGCCATAGTTGCCTCATATGTAAGTCATTTAGCATCCAAACCCTCCCGATGAAAGATAACAACTACTGCTTGAAGCTGGAAACAGGCGTGGTGTTTTACCATCCCGGATAAATTACATAGTTATACTCGTTTTTCCTTTATCAAATTCAACTTTATATCCATTTCAGCGGGTCTACCAAACGGAGTCAGTCTGAACGTGACCGAGACTAATGGTGTGATGCAGTTTATTCTAAACGCGCTTAACGTTGGTGGTCAGGCGGCGACAGCTGCACCTGCTGCAGCCACGCAAGCACCCGCTGCCGCGCCAGCAGGAAACTCCACAGCGGCACCTAAATAATTTAATTAAGAATAAGTAACAACACATGAATGTAAATCTGCGTTCTAAATATCGTTGATACACCGCCTCTGTATTTATAATTAAGCAGCAGAAAGTGTTTTTTTATGTTTCAAGAAGCGTTCTTTAAATAAAACCATGTAAAAGAGCCTTAAAAGAATTCACTAGTTTCTCATACCTCAAGTTTTAGTTTACTGGAAATATAAAGCTTATAAACTTTTATTCCATATATACTGGAATAAAAGTCCATATAATGTCTGTTATTAAACTTTTATCCTACGTTACATTTTATAATGGTGATTAGTGTGAATACTATACTATAAGTTAATTCAATACAGACAATTGTACTACATATTTTTATCCTACGACTCCGATTACACCAAGAAGTTACACCAAAATTTAATACACCTAATTAATACAATTACATATACTGAAAGTATTAAAATAATCACTGTACTTGGTTTCAAATTATAATGGGCTTATTGAGTCACTTCGGAATTTATAATGAGATCATTGATTATAAAAATGTTCTGGACACTTCTTAGATTAAAACAAATATAATGACCTCATGTGTTGAAATCCATCAAACTGTTTATGCTACAGAGTGCCAAAGACATAGACATACTTATATAAGTTCTTTATACGCATATGATTATAAAATATAAATTAAAAAAAAACAAGGGAAACACATTACCTTCCAGTATGGACAAATTAATAACCAAACTCATCAAAACGTATGTATAAGACTACTAGTAATGGATCACATACATTTAAAAGATTTCCTTTCCTAGTTTAGACGGTTGCCCATTTATACGAACTATTTAAATAGTTTGTCCATGAGCAGCATTTTATAAAACATATAAAAGAAAATAATTAAAATTCAAATTAAGAACATGTCCTATAAAAAACATATCCCGTCTTGTTCACACGATACACATTTTTAATCTAGTTTCTAAGTGTTGACAAATTATATCCGTGTCTGATAGACCAGACTTAATTTCTAATTAGTCCATAATATTATGTTAATAAATAGTTCACATTCTCTATAAAGATTATGAACGACAAACGGATATCATTTTCTATGGTGCTAATCGTTAATTAAGATGTGTTAATAAGTGTGCAATTACAATTGATTAAAATGAAATAAGTGTAATAAAAATAAATAAATCAAGTGTTTATAATTGTATCACTATGTTATAGGTAAACTTATTTCACAACCTCCTATGAACGTAGATAAATCATAACATAATATAACTGTATGTTTCATATAAAATTCAAATTCTTCTTCATACAATTTCAAGGTTGTAGAACCAGTGTAGTTGGAAGGAGTGGTTGCCGGCTCACTTATACATATTTGAAGCGACCATCTAAGTTGTCGGCAGAAGCTACGCATCTGTGTAAGACTTTAGATCGAACCAATGCTCTATATAAAATTATTTACAATGGTCTAAGGGCGGAAGTAACCTTTTACACTCAGGTGGACTGCATTCTCGATTGCAACTTTAATCTGATAAAAAAATAATAGTAACAATCTTTTTTACCTTTTTTTACTCTTACAAACAGTACAACCTAACTGCTGTGAAGCAAGGGAAAGTTTGGTGTTGCTGGCCAACAAAAACTTAGCATAGATCACAAAAATAAGAAGCGGAAGTGCCTTAAGACCATCATCAACCTCATCTAGGGAAAAGAGCATAAAAAGGTCTCCGAGCAATTAGATATAATCACAAGAAGTCAGCGAGTAGCCACGGTAAAGTACTAATGAATCAGGAGACTACTAGGGGACTTATGTGAGTGTTAGACCTCCAAAAACTGATAAAAAGTGGGTCCTATAACATATGGAAGTAGATATTTGTAAATACATAATTAAATCATCGTCAACCCCATCCCATCCCACTGCTGGGCACGGGTCTTCGTTAAGAGTGAGAGTTTTAAGCCATAGTCCACACTAGCCAAGCGCGAATTGGTACACTTCACACACATTTGAGAACTTTGAGAGAGTGTCAAGGTTTTTTCACGACATTTTCGTTTACCGTAAAGCAGTGATAATTAATTTCAATTACGCACATAATTTTAGAAAAATCTGTGTGCCTGGGATTCGAACCTCGGACCCTCGACCTCTCAATTGGCAACCATTAGGCTCTCATTGCTCCAAGTTAAATAAGTATTTATATTTCATTCGACAAAGTTTGTTACAAAAATTGAAAAAAAAAAATCGAAAACAAATTGCTTGAATTGCCAAATCAATCTCCTTAACGAAACTGACAGGCGAAGTAAACAGACCGACACTCCAACATATTGTAAAGCCCTTGTATGTAGACTATGAAGACTATTGCATTCCAGTTACGGGGAACGATTATAGTTTAACGGAAAACTTTTCTTCGGGAAACGAACAATTCATACAGAAATAGTAATATCATGTCAGTTGATTCAACTATGAAGAAAAATGCATAACCACATCGGAATACAGTAACCACAAACGTAAATAAAAGATTTGATTACAAAACGCAAGTAATACACCACATTATGACATATGATGGATTTTTTTACGTTTCTTTTTACTGTTTTCGTTATGAACATACAAGAAATATATAATAATAATACATAATAGAAAAAACACTGTTTGATAGCATTCGCTGAGGGATGTCAATCCAAATGCCAAAGTAACTGTTTACGAAATGTATTTGCATCTATTAGTTTCCACCCCAAATTGGCTCCAATTACCTAATCGCAGACCTTTCAAATCATTTAAGATAAAGGCAAAATCTGGTTCAATAACATCGATCATTTGCTTCTGTATAAATAGACTCATAGCGCTAATTGGCTAACAATTTATAGACGAACACAGTTACTTGTTTATAGGTAATTACGTATTGCTGAATATTGTGCAGGCTTGTTAATGATGCCAAACCAGCCATAACTTACCTGTTCGAATACTTTTCAAAGTGCGAAAAAATAATTATTTCCGGATAAAAATGCACATCTAACGTACCTGCGATGTAATGTGATATAATGGCCATAACTTAATAAAGTATTATATCTTATCGTAATTTAATAAAGTGTTTTTTTTTTGTATGAAAGTAGCAAACGAGCGTATAGTCATCAGGTGGAGTATATGCTCGTTTGTCGGCAGCCACGGTACTGGGAGGGGGCAAGCCGGTGTCTATGCCCCGGGCGGCAAGTTCAAAGGGCGGCAAATTCAAACCTAGCAAACGAATGCGCAACTCATAATTGCTTTAAGTTTGACCATTAGGACGCCTCGTCAGTAGGAAGTGGAACTCTTGACACGTATACGTTTTAATGGCCACCAATTTTTGGACTATGATGATAAAAAGAAATTCAAGTGGGCAGGGGCGTCATTTTTAAGATTTTGCCCCGCCTAAAAATAATTGAAAATACAGGGCTAAAAATCTGGGCTTTAAATCTGTTATCAACCTCTGATAAGATTAGTTTTACTTGAGTTTGGAGATGATGCATTGCTCCTCCTAAAGTCTCAGTTGGTATGCCTTGGATAACGTCTCCCTTACCACACCCTTCAGTCTAGAACTCAGCGACGTTTAACACAGCGGTTATTTGGGAGAAATAGATAATTATGATCTTAAGTTAGTACTTAAGATCATATCTATTTTGCCAAATGTGCTATTATAGAGTACTGAGTGTTGAAGTCCAGGTCTATACTTGTACCCACAAATTCTATGTTGAATAGGGAAACCAGTACACAGCAATCCTTAACAACTCTTGACGTTACGAGGCAGGTCCTGCAACGACGCCACCGAAAGCGAGCCAAGAAGAGTATGATCACACGTTAATACGGTAAAAGTGCCACTTGATCATAATGATGTCATTTTCAGACTTACTCTTAGTCTGGAAATGACATCACTATGATCAATATACATTTAAGAGCGTCTTAAACGCTTTTTAAACTCATAGCCCAACAGTAGGATTTTCTCCTGTGACGTGGGTGCCATGGACACACAAAGACGAATACACAAACACCCAGACCCAGGCCAGAAATCTAAACTCATCTTTCAAATTTCTGTCTGGCCGGGGATCGAACCCGGGACCCACTGTGTGTCTGACCGGTATGGTAACCGCTCCGCCGCGCGGGTCCTCAAATGTATCGTAAAAGAGTTGCACAAAAGAGCGTTCTGCTTTAAAGATAATCATAAGTCAGTTACTTCTACTCTCATACATAATCAAATATGAATTTAGATTCAATTACTTAATGACTCACGCAAATTTGTAATTCAGTAGCGTATTATCATAAAACATAGTAGACATCTTAGCGCCACACCTATGTCTGGCGTGCGGTATGATAATGAAGCGAGTACCCAGTTATGGAATGGATAAAAATAAATATTGTATTTCTGCAAGAAAAATAACTGCAATAGTCCACAGCTCAGTATAGACCTCCCTTAAAAGCGACTTCTGATTATGGCTTATTTTTTTATCATACTATAGTAGCAAACAAGCATGCAACCACCTGATGGTAAGTGGTAACTCCCATGGACATCTGTAAGCAACTTCATTTAAAACAAGAGTCTTGTCTTGATACTACCACCTGGTAAACAAAATTAACCATGGAATATATATCAGTAGCTTTGTGGAATGGTATGAAGGATGGTGAGGAGGTCGACGAAAAAAATGTAATTTAGTCTCTGATATATTTTCTCACCCTATGCTAAGAGGGGGAGTCTGGTATAGATTCCAAAACATTTGTCTATACCCTGAAACCTTTCACACTGAGAGAGAAGAAGGCCCCAGCAATAGGTTTACAACGACAATGTTTTCTTTTTTTGTATTTATATTTAAGTCTACTTATAAATATTATGAATACGTATATTCATATTGCTTGTTAATCTGCGATGTTCAAGTCATAATTCCTCGAACCATATTTCGCTTTGGCGTTTACACGCATAACGATTATTGTATTTCTTGATACCAGAGTACCTAATGGAATTTTTAATTTAAATAATATTGAACCATCTATAACACAGATTATAACTTTTTATCGATGCCGTAGAAATGAGTACTAGTTTTTATAATATAATCCTTTTTAAATAAAATTGATTACTCTAAACCCAGTCAGATATTGTAAAAAAAATACGATTGCAAATAAATATATAGATTATACATATATAATAATGTGTTTTAGTGGTATGTTTTAAGTTGGTTTCGAAGTGTTTAGACTTAATATTTCAATTATTAACGCTATGTTTAATAAATTGCATAACAATACAATATATCACAATAAGATACAATTTCAGCATCACTAAACCAATCTGTCAAATAGAAACTAATATCAGTGGAGTACATGAAACGGAGTCTGTAACGCGATGCTGGCGTCACGGTTCGCGGAAGGTTAACTGGTAACACTCGTTTGCAAATGGTATGCTGTCGTATGGATGGCATGTTACGTAACGAACTGACCTGGCTCAATGATTTGATGAATTTGTTAGATTTTAGATTTTTTGCTATTCTATGACAACTGTTAAAAAAATAAGTTATATGTTAAATTAAATGTAAAAATTTAAGTCCTTAATTATATTTCAATGATATATTTTTACTACAAGAAATTTTAGTTTCTAAAACGGGGCTTCCTAGGTTGCGGGCGGCAACAGTGGGAGCCCGAACCGTCCATTCAAGTGACCCCGGGAAGGACGGCGGCATGTGTGTTCGCATGCCGTCGTAAGCACCTGAAGGCACGGTCAGCATAAAGGTCGTAAATATCTGTAAGCACGGTGAGCGCTGATGCCCACCGATAAAGAGCCAAAAAAGGCATCGCGCTTGAGGGACTTCTGCGTTCTGCGTGTTGCTGCGTTCCGTTGGAGATCCCGGAGTCCTCCACACAGCGTTGAGGACGGCCACCGGGTGGGTTTTAGTGCGGTAAAAATCCCACATAACCCGGCATCGCTATCACAGCGTTGGGTATTTTTGAAGATTTCCCCCTCGAAGAGAAGAAAAAAAGGCCTCAGGGCCTCCACAAAAGTAGAATCCCTAAACTCGTAACTTCGAAAACAAAATTCTTACAAATTTTAACTAGTAAGTAACTTTTTCCTTTTTTGTTCCTTCCAATAGAAATGGTAATTTTATTTGAATATTAATTTGGATAATAGAATTGATAAAAGATATATTGATAATAGATTGAATAATAAGACCTCCATTCCTTTTTGCCCCGAGACCTCCAAACCTCAAAATCCGGCCCTGCATACGCACCATGAACAGATACAAACGCGCACTGCAGAATCAGGCAAACAACCTGTAATTTTTAAAACACTTTACATAATAAATAAAAGTCAACTTATAAAAAAGGTTAACAAAGATGAGTAAAGACTTTCGTCATGGACGAACTTGGTTGTTAATTGATTGATTAAAATTTATGATAAAAGCCAAGTCGCAAAAATCAATTACATTGCACGAGAACCTGCACGCTTGCTTGTAAAAAAATCTTATGAGACAATGAACTCGGATTTATGATACACTTCTGGTAAAGCAATACTTTAATTTTGTACGCGTCTGGCAGAAATTGAGTTTTCTTGTTGGAACCTTGTTTATGATGTTGTATCTTCAAAAACGTCTTGCCCTAAGGTTTGGTTACATAGCAATACCCTTTTAACGTAAAGGCAACAAATTTATTATCCTACCGGAGGGTGTACGTGTACATTACATCCTTATAAATATTATAGGGTTTAACTAGTGCCATAATGCAAAGTTCCATTCCATTAAATAGTGTCAATTTTGGCTATTTAGTGAATGATAAAATAACTGAATAGTTGATACAGAATAATTGAATGTTTTAGAGTACTATGAATTCTAAGTTATTTTCGTCTTGGGTCGGTATGTTATACGTAAAGTTTGATGGTTTTTTTTGCATGCAGGCAATCTGACATAACAATTTGTAGTAACTTCATTTAGAACAATATAAAGCGTCAATGAAGTCTATCTGATGTCAATCACATATGCGTTTTTCCTCTCGAGGACTAGGGTGGCCGCCTCATATGAAAGCCACCTTTGCCAGGTGATAGAACCAGTGTTGTTCGACCAGGGGGGGTACTACCGCCACACCTATTTCTAGCGTGAAGCAGTTCTTGCGTTTCATTGAAACACTAAAACTGTTGTACGCTAGAAATATGTAGGTAGAGGTACGTATGGGGGCGCTATGTTACCTCCCGATCGAACCATATACTATCCCCTTGCAAAAGACCTTTAGTAAATTACGAATATTTGACTTCAGTGAATTTTAATGCGTTACTTTTAAGAGGAGATAACATATCGTTAGTTAAACTAGCATAACTTAAAATAGCATGACGCAAAAGTAACATGTGGATAGTGCGAAGTGCGTCAATAAACACCAAGTAATATGAAAGTCCGGGTTCATTGATATAACATGTTATATATCTGAAGTATCTGTACATATCAATAAATAGTTTGTGTGATTGTTTGAAGCGGTTAGTCTTAGTAATAGCTTTTACTAACCGCAAAGAGGATATTGCACCTAATGATAATGAGCCTATTTTTTTCATTTGCCAATAATGAATAAATTTTAGCTTTAGAAAAACAGCAATTTTGAACAATGAGTCTAATTATGTTATGAACAATTATGAAAGTTTGATCAGTAACTGAAGTGGTGTCTTAGCACGCTTTAATAATAGAAGATGAAAAGGTTTACACTGAGACCACGGTTAATTAAAAATGTTTATATAGCATAGAACACAAACTAAATTGTTATAGGTATGTATATATTAAAGTATCACTTTTATTATTTTACAATATATGAACAATAGGGAGGGTGGTTGAATATGACCAGTGATAGCCTAATGGTTGAATTTCGGCCTCTCAATCGAGGATCCGGGGTTCGAATCCCAGGCACGCACCACTAAA
>DWNE01007164.1:0-12458 GCA_018249875.1 Cecropterus toxeus | reverse complement strand
AACTAGAAGGGCGCTTTCGTGTTGCGGGCGGCTAGAGTGGGAGCTCAAACTACCCAGCCGGCAACCCCGAAAATGCTGCCGTAGACACCGTAAGGTGCAGGGGGACAGTTATACTCGTATATCCCTCAAGAGATGAGCCCGTTAGGAGCACCTCGCTAGGAGGCACTGGTTCGTTCCATTAGAGATCCAGCAGTTCCCTGCAAGCACTGAGGCAGGCTACTGAGAGGTCTTAGGTAAGAAGCCCACATAACCCGGAGTCCCCAGTGAGGCTTCGGTGTACCTTTTGAAGGTTTCCCCCGTCACTAAAAAAAAAGACCTACAAAAAAGTTAACAAAGAGACGCACTCTTTGACGCTCATAAGCCTAAAGCTATCTAAAAACCCAATCCGAGAAACGTTCTCAGACCGGATCTAATTTAACGTTGACCTTATAACAAATGGGTGGTCGGGTTTTGTACTATTCATGAAGAAATGTATAAATAAGGATAAAATAATATTCTGGAATATATCGCAGAAAGAACGAAAGGCACCGAGCTCAAAATTTCGGTAAATTGAGTTTAGTTTTAGGGTTCCGCACCGAAAAGGTAAAAACGAGACCCTATTACTAATACTCTGCTGTTTGTCTGTCCGTCTGTCTGAGACCAGGCTGTATCTCATGAACCGTGATAACTAGACAGTTGATTTTTGTTGTATTTCTGTTGCCGCTATAAATAAATATCAAAAAATAAAATAAATATTAAAGAAGGGGTTCCCATACAACAAACTTGTTTTTTTACTGTTAGAGTCCTGAGATCTTTCACACTTGCGTTGTTTCCTTAGGAACTAAGATGGAATGACTCGGTTCTGTTTACACTAAATCTTTTATTACTTTTAACAATTTTACATACTGACACATGAAACTACTTTTATTGCATTACTTTATTGCTTAGTAAAATTGTAGTACCTATGTTTGAAAATTGTAGTACTTTCATTACTGATGTTTACGGAAAATTCCGACTAAATCCGTACAGTTTGTAATTTTAAATTGAAACTTCAGACACAATAACAGTAAAAGCATATTTAGTGGAGTTAAGTTATAATGCGTTCACAGAACAAGCAGTCTATTTAGTGGTAAACGTTAGAATTAATGGGCGTGGAATCTGGCAACGGTTCAAGAGTAAAATTTCACTCGAATTAGAACGCTGGTTATGTTTCATTGAGCGTATGTTTAATGTTCCATGGCGTTCTTAGGGTTACCTACCTTTATGCCTATAATTAAAGGTATAATTACTTGTGGTGATTGTGGCAGTATAAATCGATTTTATCCACAAATTCTATCATTCTCTTATGATAACCCCAGCTAAACTTACTTCATACATTTTAATTTGTAACAGGTATATATAGGATGCAAAAGGTAAAACACGGGACCCTATTACTAAGACTCCGCTGTCCATCTGTTCGTCTGTCTGTTACAAAGCTGTTTTTCATGAACCGTGACAAGATGAACGTTGAAGTAAGAACAGTTAACATTTTCACAGACGATGTATTTGTATTGCTACTATAACAACAGCCTCTAAAAAAAGCTGGGAAATTAGATACAGCAAAATCGTAAATACATTGCATTAGAAACAAATATCAGTAGGGAGAACAAAACAAAATAAGAAACCTAAATAATGGAACAGAATTAAATGGAACAGTGAATTTCATTATATATTTGCAAAAAGAGACACGAAATTACGAGGCCGTAATAAGCTTTGCGTATATCATTAGTGTTGTTTAAATTTAAGGTTTGTTTATAATTATTTTGCTTTTTCCGGGCAAAATGTAATTATGTTTATTCATTATGATGTATGTAAATCAGCCTTCAATTAAAATGTATGTCAATACAAAGCATGGAAGGGTTTAAGGCAGTGATTCCCAACCTTTTTTAGCCATGCCCCTTAACATTTTCTAAATTTTTTATGCCGCCGATACATAATCTTTGACTGCGTCAGACCAGACCCGACTGCGTCAGAAGGAGGGACATGCTTGAAAAACATTAGCTTTTGACTACCCGCGTGACGCAGCGGTCACCATAGCGGTCTGACGCGCAGTGGGTCCCGGTTTCGATTTCCGGCCATACAGAAATATGAATGTTGAGTTAAGATTTCTGTTCTGGGTCTAGGTGTTTGTGTATTCGTCTTTGTGTGTCCATGGCACCCACGACACAGAAGAAATCCTAGTGAGGGGCTATGAGTGTAGAAAGCGTTTTTGTGTTTGTATTTACATTACAACCCAAAGTGAAAGTGTTAAAGTCGTGTCGAGTCCATTTTTAAATTGGCCCCCCTTAACTATCACATTTCCCCTGTGGGGCATGGGCATCACATTGGGATATACTGGTTTAAAGGGTCCAGATGCCACTCCCCTTAAAACATGCGTAAAAATACATTGAAATAGGGAAACACAGAGCAGTTTTAGATTTATTCATATTTTCGTAGCAGATAATAAATAGTCGGAGTAATAGCATCTACTTTGATGAAGTTGTATCTGGAATTAGATAATTCTGTCTCATCTGGGATCATTCCTGAAACACATTTATTCAAGTACGTATTAAATCTTATGTTATTACTTGAATAATGAAGAAATTATTACGAGAATAGGAGCCCGAATGCTAAAACTAAAATTGTGGGGTATATTGTTTTGTTTTTTTTTTTTTTTTTGTTAATATTTTATTTTATTTGACACTTTTTAGAAATTTATATCAAAATAGTAACATATTGATGTTGGAATACATAATTTTGTAATGAGCCCATTTACTAACTTTTACTAATTTACTAACTTTTATTTAATACACATATTGCCATATTAAAAAAGTCGTTCCTTTTTTCATGTTTCACCTATTTATAGGCATCTTATTTAAATGATATAGCTTATGTTACTCTGCAAACTAAGACTATTTCAATGATATGTCATACGAGTACGTTACAATCCGTCGAATCGTTTGGGCTGTATCGCATACACAAAAAAATGTATGTCTGTATGTCCATTTTTTTCGTACGTGAAAAACATAACCTTTCTTCTGACGAAGTCGGGTAATAATATTGATTTGCACTCTCTACAATAGAGAGTGCAAATCAAAATCGAGTCCAAAGTCGAAATTCATATTGTATAAAAATGTTGAATAAAATTTTCTTCAAAACCCTAATTGAATTAACATACATTTATAATCACCTACTTCTGGATATCTAGAATTTATACAAAATGTTAAATGAGATTTTTGTGCCTAAACCGATAAATTTCGTCACTCGAATTTAAATGATAGCAATTATAAATTTAAGACCGAGTTTAGATGCCATCTTTCACAAGAAATGATTCCAGCCAACGCTTACATTTTCATTACTTTCAATTTCAGAATTATAATTAGAGATGTTGCCAAAGTTTATGTAATGAAGACTAAATCAGTTAGTATCTTCTAACATTTAATAATCTGAAATAATCTACGAATAAGAACTTTATTCTTGAGCCAAATGAAATGCTTTTCGTTTATTCTATAATATTGTAAGTGGATACTTTTAAAACATATTAAGTGATCAAACTTTGTCAGAACTATGTAATACATAGTTCTTGAGTATTTTCAGTGAGACATTTAGTCATATGAATCTTTGAAAGTCATAAAAGAATCGGTACACGTAATCTTCAAATGTATTTACGCCATCTCAAAGATTACATATAAGCCAACGATTGCCAGACAATGATAACAATTAGTGCCGACTGTTTTATTGCCCTAAAGTAAGGAAGGCCTCGTAAAGATTAGCATTAAGGACAACACGATATATAACGACCATTCAACATATGTCTTATTAACCGACTTCCCAAAGGAAGAGAGGTTATCTATTCGTCGTGTTTATATTTTTTCTTTTTTATGTTTATTCATTTATACTGACCAGTTAAATAAGCTACATTCATGAAAACTTCAAGTAAATCGGACTTATCTAATACTTATACTAATGAACATGGTTCTTACGTGGTTGAGTAATACACAGACATAGTACAGATATATTTTTAAGCAATTGACTTCTGTCTTTTATGATAATATAGGTACTTTGGTACAAAATAGATCATCGTTTATAGTTCTCTCGCCTGCAGTGGACAAATATCGTTAAGCCAAAACTTGAAAACCTACTTTAGCTTTATGATCGAGTGAAGTAAAGTAAAAGCAACTTGAAAGCGTAATTGCTTGCAGTGTAAGTAATCCTCATTACTGAAACTTCTCGTATAGTCCTTGTAGATCCGGAGTTCTTGAAAGTAATATATTGTTCTGATATGTATTTATGTTCGAAAGCTTTTGTATAATCAATTCTCCTTTTGTCATTTTCAGTTACATTCACATCAGTTGAACCAAATTTATCAATCACATCCACTTTTTTAATGTAGCAGTACTTCTTGAAGTAGAAAACTAGGATACAATTTATTTACAAGGTGGTAGTTCCAGTGTAGTTCTACAGGGAGGTACCACCACCAGAGGTATTTCTAGCGTGAAGCAGTTTTTACGTTTCGCTGGAAGGGTGTATTTACCGGCTTACTTATACATAAGGCGATCATCTTAGTCCTAGGTCTAGTGGAGAGTTGTAACGTATTTGTGATCGATTTCAGATAGAATCCCTGCTGTGTGTGAATGCCCATGGACGAAAGTAACCACTTATCATCAGGTGGACCACATGCCCGTTTCCTTATTCAATCTGATAAAAAATCCTGGCGGTAAGTGCCAATTACCGTACTTGAACTTGGGTAATAAACCGTAAAAATAATGGAAATCTCATCGAAAATATTAACTGATACATACTAACTGATACATGCCCTTTCAATGAAATCTTAGAACGTATCTTATAATTGTGTCTGTCCTACCACCTCCACATTATCATAGAAAAGGATCACAAGATCTTCAAAGTCGTCTAAATTCAAACATGAAATCCATATACCGTCATGAACACAGAAATGTAGAATCTGTTCCTAAGTAATCTACGAGATGTAGATAGATATTTTAGGTTATATACGGCTTTAAGGCTTTGCCTCAGACTGTATTACATTATTTATTCAGCTTTTGTTGATTTGGGTGTTTCCGTTGCTTCTATTTTATTTATCTCAAGGCAATGGGAATCTCTAATCAGTTATAGATATATATTATGATGCTCATATTACATTCGTCTCACGTACAAACGAAACACTATTCTAAGTGCCTTATATCTACATAAATGTTATTAAATGAAGTTTGTTTGTTAGACAATTTCTCAAGTTCTAGAGCTGGTCTAACTATTTCTCGTACGTGACTATCTAGATAGAGAACGTGAGTGACCGCTATTGGCTAATACTTTTCATCTTTTAGAGAGCATGTTATTTCGTCTAGGTTGTGATCATTTATTGTTATAATACTAAATATATGTGTGGAATTCATACACAGCAGGAATAATAGTAAAAACGCTTTCTACACTCAAAGACCCAAACTAAGATTGAATTCTGTATCGTGGTGCCATCGACACACGCAAAGACGAAAGCACAAAAATGCAGACTCAGAACATAAATCTGAATTCATCAGATATCTGTCTGGCAGGGTATCGAATACGGAACTCACTGCGTGTCAGACCGGTATGGTGACCGTTAAAGAAGTAAGACTTAATAATAATAATTTCGATATACCAAACTTGAGATCTTATACAAACTGCGAAGTAAATCGTAAGTGTGATTTAGAAAATGCTACAACGCAATCTAGTTGTACCGCCAACAACTGCTTTCGGAACGCGTTTCTATTTCATCGAGTTTTAAATATCAACTCGAAAAGTTTTACTACAATAATTATTCATATTGTTGTTTCCTGGCACACAACGATAAGTCTAAACCAACAGGCAAAAATGAATATTTCTTGCTAATATGAAAGCTCATTGTCTAAAATAGTTGTTAAGAATACTGCATATTTTGAATGCCATTATTATATAATAGAATGATAAAAATCATGTATTTACAATAAACGTCTCTCGAAATGAAACATTCGAACGGTATTTGGAAGAATTCGTTACTTACGCAGAGATTTGAAATTTAGGACAAACGGCGATGCAAATCGCAAAGGGCTTTACATGTGAATGGTTTCTATTTCAGGACCCTTTGACTGACAGACGGTTAGACGAAGGACATTTGGGAGAAGATTCCCTTAAAGGCTTGCGAACTTATGTACTTACTTATGTACTTGTATGTAAGTAAATAACTCCTTTATTGGGTAAATCGCCTTTACATACTTCTTTAGCAAGGTAGGCTAGTCGTATGAAATTTGAATCTTATTTCTAGTTCTTCAAACAAGAACGAATGATTCGTCAAATTCTTATTCCAAAAAATAACTTACTGTTAATCTGTAAAGCAAATCTTACAAAACTGGATTTATTATTATTTATCTTTAACTTACTGTATTATTTCTGACAGTATATATTATGCTCAAGAAGTTCTGTTTACAAATAAATGTAATGCAAAAACAAACTTTTCTTCAAGGACGTTAGATATTTTAAGGGCTACAACATAATTAATTTTGCTTATTATTTACTCTTTCTATTTATATTATCTCCAGTTTATTAGAATCCTAGAAATTGTTTTCATTCGCCCACTCCGGCGAAAACATCTTTATTTACGCTAAATATTGCTATTCAATAAAATTCTGTTCCTTTGCCAGTAATGAGTGAATTATTCTGTATGGAAATTACAAGTTCATGGTAATCAGTTCAATGACACTGGATTAGAGGACGAACGGAATTCTCGTTTCTACTTATATCATTGTTTCGCAAAAGTACCTAATAGATAAAAGTCTATATAGTCAACAACTTATGATCATTCTGACCTTGGAAACGGTTTCTTTTCTCAGAATAAAATAGAGCACCTAATCCAATATGTGTAAAAGACGACATATGTAATTGAATAAAGTCAATTACCTTTATACACTTATACACAGTTATACCTTTTAGTGAATTTGGTTTTTTATTTTATAACCTGACGGTTAGTTGCCACTGCCAGACATTTACATTTCTAATGAACTCTATTGAGAACAAGGCTACTATTTGAAACCAATTACTGATTCATTGACGCATCTTAAGAGTAAGATGGTCGTCTCATATATGTACTACATACGTCTGTCTTCATCTAAACTCTTCCAAAAAAGCGCATGACCAGTTTCACTTTAGGAATAGTGATTGAAACTACTAATGGCGCAAAATTAGGTTCTGACTGTAATATGTGAGCAATTGTTCTGAAACGTTAACATCCACAAAAAATACAGAAGTTCTTACACTCCATGTTTGTACGACCAGAATATTATGATTTTTAACTGTAACATCACTGTTGTTTTCAGTAAGAACGGCCATTGAACTGCTACCGACCTCATTTTTAAAGCGTCAGTGCCACATGATCCAAACACCCACTTAATATCAGGTGGACTGCTCGGTCGCCATTCCAATATCATAAAAATCCACCTAGGTTTCTTACGAGGCACTTTATCTTTCAAAGCATCATGTTACTGGCAGTGAGCCAGAATCTACAACTTGATTGGGTGAAATTTTGCATTAAGCAGAGCTGTTGATTTTTCGTCTACCAAATCATATTATGGCGTTAATGCGATTTTAATGTCATTTCTGTTACTTCGTTCATATCTAAATCCGTAAAACCAGTTATAAAAGGAAAATTCAAGCTTATCTCATAAAACCAAGATATAATATTATTTGTGGTAGTCCTCAATCTATTTATGTTTCTTATTGAATTTACTTAAAATACATTTCTTTTTGCCGCCATCGTTGATTTTGATATTCTAAAAAAATACTTCCTGAAGCATTATTCAATTGATGATTTCATTCAATTTGTATCATATTGTTTTAACTGCAAAATGATGTCAGAAAATATCGATGTGTGTATAAAAATTTCAACTTAGCCAACATGGTGGACCATATGTCTTTAAAGCCCACTATGCTTAAGGATATCTCTTGTACCGAAAAAATACTTCCAAAAATGAACAAAACATATTTTTACAGAGACGGTCACATAATGAGCACAATAATATCAACAAGAACAAAATTCGTTTGACAAGTATCTTTTTAATAAGCTCCTACGTTTTTGGAATTAGTTCCTTGTTAGGAACTTAATCTAAAAAATGTAGGAGCCATGAACACATATTCCGCAAAAAATAATTTTAATGCCATTGTGTTTTAGCGTCAAATGTCCTTAAAATTTTCCGCACGTTATAAATATGCAAATAGTCAAAAACTAGTTAACGCTTGCATAATTAACTATGCACCTAAAAATGCTTTTTAAAATAAGTAGTGAAGATAAGAATAGAATAATGCCGAGAATGTAAAGCGACTCAACGTAACGAAGAAAGGTTGCGACCAGTCGGAAATTCATATTTCAACGCCAGGTAAAAAGTACCCCAGATTTTACCATGTTAGTGAAGAGTGCTGCGACTCGATGAAGTAAAGGAGACGGAATACGTAAGAAGGAAAAATTGCAAACGTAACGTGACAAAGATTTTTATATAAAGAATTAGCAAAATATTCAAGCACTGAATATTGAGTTATTATTACAGCTTCATGAGCTGTTAGTACTTTTATAGTTTGTAAGTATCACTTTTATTTTTTCAATAAAATTGTATCACTTTTATTTTTTCAATAAAATAGTGATAGCAAACGTGCACACAGTCAAAATGATGATAAATGGTTACTGCTAGTGCCAGTCACATATTCACATTGAATTACCTCCATCCATCTAATGACAAGATTAGAATACCTCATATCCCTCATTTACTATTAAAAATCTGCATATAATAGTTCTATGCTGCGATCATAGGATAGAAGTAAGTGCCAACTATAGTGAGTAACACAGGTACCAACAGGGTCGGCACATGTAAGTAGTTTTACCATAACACATCTTTAAACAAGAAGAGAATACTACGACTAATAACACTGAGAGAAAAAGGCGCAGTAATGCCACCAATTACTACCTCAGAGTTACGCAACAAACGTACCTCAGAGAATGATGAGCGCGCAGAAGGCAGGCCCGCAAACACAATTTGCGCAATCAAGCCTAAAGGGCTGTAGTAGTGATTCCTTAAAATGTTCCTTTCTTTAACATCATGAAAGTCATAAAATTCGTACTAATGGATGCGAGTCGACATGAAAATTCGACTAAGAGAAATATTTCATCGCAATAATTCTATCATCGCAATAAATAGGTCATCAAGAATAAAGGCTAATATAGTAATAGAAACGTAACGAACATAATGCTTAAAATGTTTTAATAATTGTACAAGGAAAATTATTTGTCTTAATAAGATATTAGTATATTAAACCAAAAATAACTATTCAAAGAATGATATTCTAGAAAAAATTAATACGAAGACATTTTTGAAACATAGTAACACAATGTCGATGTACAAACAAATCTAAAAATATCAGGTCACAAGAGACACCAACCAATTACTCGCAGACTCGAGGTGAAAAACAAAAGAAAATTTAAGTATTTAACTTGAGCACTTGCTTATTTGTTTTGTTCGTTGTTCCAATAATTGTTAAGAGATGTTCGTTAAATATACACAAGTGAAAAACTCATAAAATAAGAACCTGAAAATTCACGACCGACAGCTGAAATGTAAGAAACTTGAAATATTTGAAAGGAATTTTTATGTTGAATTTGTTAAAGGTATTAGAATTAATATGGATTTATCATTGTCATTGTCTCCAGTACAGTTATATTTAATGACCTTATGATACTTATACTATTCGTCAATATCATTTCTAATACTATCAATTTTCACAATTTCGCCTTACAACCCTTTGATGGTACAGTGAAAATATTATCCATTTCACGTACATACTTTTTTGTACAATTCCTCAAAATGCCGGCCAATACTGATTACTTGATTTGAATTTTTATATCTATTCTACTTTCTATTTCATATATTTGATTTGTTCTCGCCTATAATATGAAGAAATGATTTATTAAAATAATAAGTTGTACGTTATGTAACTATAACTTAATTATATTTTTTTCGACCTGCACTAAGATAGCTCAACAAAAAAGCTTCTTCTTCTAGTAACAATGTTCTTTCCAAATATTGATAGCCTCTCCAAGAATGAATATTAAGTAGGTAAAGAAAGCTTGGTAATAGGTTATAATAAGTAGAAAGGCAGATATTCTAATCTCTGTTTACCGGAACCTATTTATAAATGAAGATTGACGTCAAAAAAATTATAAAATCATATTTAGAACTTAATATATTTTGGCTAAGATTAAGGTTTTTCCAAAAAAAGCAATTTTCATTTTAGGTGCTTTAATATTAGCTTCCAACTGTCACGGTATTTGTTGGTAATAAAAAATAAATAGTAAAAATTATAGTTTACCTGATCAAATATCCAATATAAGTTTTACTTGAACTCTCTGGTCAACACAACAGTTAACTATTCACTTACACTGCACTAAAAGCACTAACTAAAACTTTTATAAAGTTTTAAACTCCATGCACTGGTCGAACTGAACTGGCTAATAATTTATACCCTCCTTTATGGCATCATAAATCTCACTATCGTAACTTGTAATTTTATTTTGCGAGTTCACATTTCGATTCATCGACGAACCACGTTACTTAAAAATTATACGTACGGGTCACAACCGCCCCGTTCGACATTCCGCGAGAAACTAACGGACGGACCGCCGCCAGGGTTGGAAATTTTCATGTTTGCGTGATCCCATCTACACAGACACAGTGTACTACAGGCTATGTTAATGTGTGAGTGACTTCAGATGCTTGTGTCAGTGATTTCGGACGATCTGCGCCATCCTGATAGTCCAAGATTACGGATGTGTTGGTTGCCGATCACCTCCGACTGCGCATGTAGTGGTGTTCAGTACAACCGGGGAAAAACGGAGCGTCGAAAATTGCACCGCGCATGCCCGAATACCTCTAGAAATAAAATCGTGTTTCGCGCTATTTTAATACTGATTCAGTTGGTCTGATTATGGAATCCTGCGTGTACTACAGCCCACAGGACATCATATTTGACGAATAGGCTTTTCATTACCACTTCAGATTTTTTAAGAGCTGTTTTATGTTGATTTGTTTGAGTTTTTGATGTATCCGTGTTATTTGCTTCCATTCTGCTTTACGGTCTTTCGTCTCACGTTCGTCCTTGAATTTTATTTGCGTCAATTTTTGCTACAAACAAAGTTGTTAGCTTTTATTACACTTGCTTGGTCAAGGGTGTCGGAACCCTAATGTTAGTTTATTGCTTATTTATTTTAATGCTAGGAGATAAATTATACTCTTTCTCTGCCTTGTTCTCTTTTACCTTTTTAAAACCATACGTACCTACTGCCTTTTGCCTTTTTTTGAACTTCATTTTAAGTCGTAGGTAACTAAAATACCTAAACCTATGTCGTAACTACTTTAGTACCTGTGATAATGGGACATCTTTCTGTACCTTGAACCATTTTTTTAAGTTTAATGAATAAGTTAAATTTTAATTTTCATATGTTAAATCACTGACTAATACTGATGGTTTTTTATTTTTATTTTGTACCACGAAAGGATAACATTAAGGCAGAGAAAGCCAAAAGGTATATTGGAAGCTGCTGCCATTAATGCCGTTCCTCTGCTTGTATTAGAACTAGTCAAAGCGACATTTAAAAATTATAGTTTATCCACCATGAACTGTTATAATGGTTGAACTCGGCCTCTAAATTTATGGTCCAATGTTCAATTCCCAGACACGCATCACTGATTTTTCGAAAATGATGAGTGTGATAAAAATTATTTATCATTGCCTTACGGTGAAATCGTCAGGAAATCTACACATCTGAGAGTTGTCTACAAAAAGGAAAGTGTCCTCAAAGGTCTGTTAAGTATTGCAATTTGCACTAAGCCAGCGCGGTTAACTATGGCCTGAAACTCTCTTATTCTGAGAGAAGACCCGTGCCCAGCAGTGGGACAATAATGGGTTGACGATGAGTTTTTCCAACGAAAAAAATTTATGTCCGCTGAGTAACGAAGCATGTAAAAGAAAGGTTACTGTACAATATGACGTGCTAGAATTGCCCGGCTGTTTTATTAACAATTGCACCAAATATGCGTATTTTATGATAAGACACGTTCTCATGTGTCTTGTGTAGTAATTAAGATGAGATATCATCAAAGGTGGTGATATTCTGAAACGTCTGGTTTATACAGTCCCTGGTTGCACGAATTAGGAAGCGTTGAATATGCTTTAACAATGGTTTACGAATGTTTTGCGGGAACCTAGTGTGATAAACAGTCTTTAGCACGAATTATTTATGTCTAAAATGAAAACTATGGTCCAAAATAAAATCAAAAACGTGGAATTTACTCAATGTATGTATTTATTTTATTCATATGAAGTAGAAAACGAGCAAGCAGCCCACCTGATGGTAAGTGGTTACTGCCGCCCATGGACATTTGTAAGCAACT
>DWNE01007163.1:0-12458 GCA_018249875.1 Cecropterus toxeus | reverse complement strand
TAGGACACTGCAAGTATAAAGTTTAAAACTAGAACCCGACCACCTTACCCTATGTTGTTATTTATTGTTAGGTTACCAAACGTTAGTAGTCGTTTGGTTTTTTACATTTGATGCGTAATTTTATAAATTCTTGCAATTATTAGGTGATTGCGAGCAAAGCCGTGAGCAATAGCTAATAATGTTTACATATTTGGAATGTGCTAAGAAAGGTCTTTTATTTAATACCCACATTTTTTGATACACATAACATTTAGGAACTGTTTAGGATATTAAGTTTCTTAGATATTTAGTGGCATGGATAGAAATACGAAGGTCAAAATATAAGCCTTTAAGTCCATATTAGAGCAGTAATAGCCTAATTGTGGTTACACGACCTTTAAATCGATGTTCGGAGCTTCGAGCCCCAAGCGCACACCACAAATTTTTCTAAAACGATTTAGAAAAAAAACACTGTCTTACGGTTAAATAATCGTGAGAAAATGTACATAAAGATGTATAAGTGTGTAGTAAAAAAAAGCATTTTAAGGTGTATGAAGTCAACCAATTCGCAGTTGAAAAGAGCGGTGGATATGGTATATAATTATAAAAATAGAAGAGATCTGTGTCCAGCCGTGGGACAATAATGGGTTAATGAGGACTACAAATTGGACAATTGTGATTTTCCCTAGCAATGGAATAAATATAAATAATGCCGTTTTACGTGTGTAAAATTATGCTTAGCGTTAGATTAAATGTGAAAAACATGGTTATTGATTTAGGTGATAAAATAATAGGTGTGTTAAAATAAATAAATTCAATTTTGTTTTTTAAAGAATCGAAATAAATGCAAAGGCACGGTTATGAAACAAAATATTTTCATGAGACTAATTAAACTTATTTTTCCTTATAAGCTGGTGGGCGATAGAGCGTGCCAAAGAAATAGACATACATACAAACAAACATACGCTCAAAAACTTAACCCTCCTTCTGACGCAGTGAAATAAAAAATAAATAATGTTAAAAACAAATTTCATTCATACATTGTAAAACATTCAGAAAATGTCGACATGGTCACCACAAATAGGGCTTAAAGTTTACATAACCACTAACAGATGTCTGCAAACGTGGGGAGACTCCAAAAACGAAAGGCGACGCCCTGTATTTATCTAACGAGATCAAAGTAGGATTGTGTAAGTACGTACGTACATATAAGCCTACAAGGTATATGTCCGTGCGTTCAAAACAGTGGCGTAGCCTAAAACAAGCCCTGTATAAAGGGAAGGGCTTAAATTAAGGATAAACATTTTTCAATAATGACGGATTAAAGGCATTTTTAGACAAGCCTTGTATAAAGATTGAGGGGTCCAAATTAACGTTCAAGTTTTTTCAATAAATACGGATTAAGTACATTTTTAAGTAAGCAAAAAAAAGTAAAAAAAATAACAAAAAATAGAAACCGGCTTCGATGTCACCAAAATGCAAAAAAAAAATACTTATGTTGTTTTCTTACATACACAGTACATAGTACATAGTTCTGTATGAGATACATAGACCTTACGTCGCTCCCATGGCGTCAGGTACCATTTGAGGGTTGAAATTTTTGTTGAAAGGGACAATTGAAAGAAATTGAAATCGAGGATTTCCCCCTCGAACAAAATGTACCCACAACGTAGAATCAGGCAAAACTGCGTCTTTGAAGTAGTTTTAAAATAAACCTTTCCAGTTCTAACATTAAATATAATCATAGCCGTATATCAGGTTACGTAAACTAAACTATGTTTTTAACTTAAATGGTAAAATTCATATGTAATAGGCGTGTGGTCTTTATTGCATAAATGACCGCTACATTTTTGCTACACATCTGAAATATAAATCTCAATTTAATCTGTGACATATACGGAGATTCCACTTTATGGCAAGATGTCCAGTAGGAGAATATGAAAATTCAAAATATAAAAAGAAAATTCTATGTATCCATTAATAAGCTCTATGAGATCAAATGCTGATATAGGCCTATAGAGTTTTAGGCCATAAAGCAGTGATTGATTTTTAAAGGAAAACCATTGCTCATCTTCTGGATTTTTTCCCTAGTCCCTTAGTTGCCCTTTAGTTAGTTTCTTCCAACAACATCCACTAAAAGAGAGGTATTTATGTTTTTCAAAACCGACACCACACCACACAAAACAGAAGATTCAATATGACCGGGTTCCTCGTGCCCATTATACCTTGGTAGATCGGTATTTGAAGCACCGCACGTCGTTCTACCTAATAAGCAGTGTTAACAATGTGGTATACGAGAAGAAGGTATACGAGCCATTCAAATTCAGTCCTGAACGCATCTGTGGCCTTTTTACGAGGGGGGGAACTTTTATAAGGTACCTGACGCCGTGGGAGCGACGCCAGGTTTTTGTGGGGTTTTAATCGCACTAAAACCCCTCGGTGGCCTTCCGCAGCGCTGTGTGGATCACCAGGATCTCCAACGGAACCCAACCGGAGTCCTTCAAGTGCGATGCCCGGATTATTTTGGCCATAACAGTGTCTTTCACGTCTTTTTTTTTATAAGAGTCAAGTATAAAAATCGAGCATGCAGCCCACATGATGGTAAGTGGTTACTGCCACCCATGGACACCTGTGACCAACTTCATGTAGAAGGGGTTCTATCTGAAGTCGATCACAGATGCGTTGCTACTCCCTAGGATGATGATGGTCGCCTCTTAGAAATACGGGTTATTTTTTTTCATTAATGATCTCCCTTATAACGTGATAAATAGCATTACACCGTCTTACATTACCAAGTCAGAGTCAGTTATAGCGAATTGCTAGCGTATGTGACCATATAAATAATCAAAACTACGTATTAAAATTTCATCAAATTAAAATTCCTCGAAAGATGACCGAGAAACGAAAACGCGCGGACTTATCAAAATGCAGTCGGAATTCAAAACCAAAATTATGGTTCGACATAGAATGCGTATAATTAGTTCTAAATGAATTTGACGCGTACAACCATGGACATTTATATATTTTTTTTATCAGACTGAAGTAGCAAACGAGCATGCAGTTCACCAGATGATAAGTGAACACTACCGCCCATGGACATTTGTAAGCAAATTCATACCGAACAGGTATTCTATCTGAAGTCGATCACAGATGCGTTGCTACTCTTGTGGACTAGTATGTTCGACTTAAATACAAGTCAGCCGGATATGCGGCTATTATAACGCCTTGTGTAGGTTTCAACCGTACAAACTTAAGCAACGTCGGGCACGTTCAACAAAAGGATGGGTGACCGTTAATGGCCAATTCATGCGTGCTTCCGCGCTTCAAGGCACGTTAAGCGGTTGATTTCGGTATCATACTTATTTCCACTTATCTGAATTGCAGCTTAATAGCGTATGATCCGAGCCTCCCTCCTCTCCTAGTTATTTTTTACTAGATTGTAGTAGCAAACCAACATGTAGGCCAACTAAGCGATTACTAGCACATCTGTAATCAGCCCAAGCCCATGTAATAAAAAATATGATTAAAAAATACAAATCCGCTGAGTTTCCTGCCGGATCTTCTCACCTGAGGTCGTGTTCCGATCCGTTGGTGATAAAAGAAAGATATTTCATTTCATTTCAAGGCTAACTACAACAGTATTTCTTCCAAGCCGATCACAGATGCGTTGCCACTCCTGAGGACTAAGATGGTAGCGTCATTTGCTACTCAACCGTTTTAGAAAGACACGTGCCCGGCAGTGAAAATAAAAGTGTTGCAAGTATGATAATTGTATGTTTCATAAATTTCGCATGAACTATGTAGGGTTACAAGAACTTGTCTTGCCTTTAGGCTCGATTGCAAACACATTTGATAACTGTATCACGCACTGCCGTTTTGGTTTCCAACAACATGTTTTAGATATCCTATTACAAAAGAATTTTATGTGGAATGCGACAATAAAACACACTTTACATAAACGTTGTCTAATCTGATGTAATCAAGTTCTTCCATTTTTTTAAGCTCGGACTTAAAATTAGGATGTTAGCAACAATTTACTTTTGAGCAAATAAAAGTAGAATTTTATTAGTATATTTCGTAATAATTATGTTTTATTTCGAAAAAAATCGAGGAATGTATACAAAAAGTACAAGTTCTTTTTTTGTTCGTCAAATTGGAGAGACACAATTGACAAAGTTCTCAAAATAGATGACCTTTTTCTCGTCGACGCAAATTTCCCTTCAAAATTATTTAACTGTAATTTTGTACGAAATACAGTAGACGGTAGTTTAAGACGAAAACACTATGATCTGGAAGCACGATTAAAACCCCCCATCCTAAGACTTGCCTTGGGCCAGCATTGCCGATATGCTCGGCACGATATGTACGCAAAGAAGATCTTAGCATGTTTCGGGCTCAATAGGCTAAAAAATCCAAACATTCATCGTTTTTGGTATTAGTATGTAATCTATTTCATCCGAACGTTCCCAAGAAAAGTCCGAAGCACTCCCGATATTTCACATCCATTATTCATTGGTTCCATTCCGACTGGATAACTATCGCAATAAATACTTGCGGCGTTTATCGGTGGTTGGTATAAACCACACAGACTTGTTACTTTTTTAAGGTTCCGTACTCAAAGTAAAAACGGGACCCTATTACTAAGACGCTATCAGCTTTCTGTCTGTCCGTCTGTCTGTTGTCAGGCTTCGTCTGTCTCATGAACCGCCATAGCTAGACAGTTAATTTTCACAGATGATGTAGTTATGTCTGTTGACGATTTAACATTAAATAAAGGGCTCCCATGCATAAAACATGATTTTTTTGTCGTGGTATATATGTAGATAAAGGTACGGAACTTATTGCGCAATTCTTTGTTTATGTTAATAATACGGCAATAGTTATTTTTTTTTTTATAAATATGAAGTAGCAAACGAGCAATCAGCTGATGGTATGTGGTTCCTGCTGCCCATGTACGTATGTATGCAACTTCATATAGGACTTATTCTATCTGAAGTTGACCACACATGCGTTGCTACTCCCGAGGACTGAGATGGTCGCCTCATATAAAAGAGCCGGCAACCACAGCGTTCCACTGCAAGAACTGCTTCACGCTAGAAATAGGTGTAGCGGTGGTAATTCCCCGGTCGAACTACATTGGTTCTACCACCTGGAACAATAATAGTAATAATATCATTTGAAACCCGGACTTGTCCCATAATATAGATTAGTGGTCGAATTTTCCATTGGTCCTCTAAACACCCAAGTAATATTGATCTACCTGATGTTTCCAACTCTCATGACTCTCAAACAAAAAATACCCAAAAATAAATCAAACCTTTATTCATCAGTAAAAACAAACAGAATTTTGTAAAAATTAAAAGCGCTTTATTAAAAACACTCGTCCTCCTTCGACGTTTAGTTTACTTTATCGCCAGAAACTCTTACTAATTTGATACTTGATGAATGACACCTGTTTACTTTTTGTTCTTTGTTTCTAATTATAGATCATCTTAAATCACTAAGTTTAGATCTTCTATTCGATTTCTGAAAACGAAGCATAAAGTATATATTTTTAGTATAGCTTCAACTCTTTGCTTCAAGAATTTGCACCACAGGAGTATGAATGAATATAATCCAGTCCTCCATAAAGTATGAAAAACAAAACAAATGTCTCCAGTGATCACTTTTTACCAGACTACGGCGAAGCAAAAGGAGGGTTATGATTTTGACCTGTATGTATGTATGTGGGTATGGATGTTATCACAATTATACAAAAAAGGTGTCGTTAGAAGCGTTTTCATTGTCCGCTGTTTATAGATTGCATGACGTTACGTTAAATTTACTACACCGCTCTCTTGGGGACTTGAAGTAAATAATTTAAAAAAAATCGGTCAAGTGAGAGTCGGACTCGCGGACGAAGGGTTCGGCACCATTATCTACAATATTGAGCACAAAACACGTTAATTGTATGGGGACCCACCTTAATATATATATTTAATTTTTACGGACGGAACGGACGCAACGGAAATACATCATTTGTGAAAATTTCAGCTTTCTAGCCATCATGGTTTATGAGATACAGCCTGGAGACAGACAGACAGCGAAGTCTTAGTAGTAGGATCCCGTTTACCCTTTGGGTACGGAACCCTAAAAAGATGTTTAGTGGGGTATCAAATTAAAGAGCTTTCATGAAACGCTTTCAGAAAATGTAAAAAAGCAAACGTGAGTTTGGTTTTTTACATTTTCTGGCTGGGAGTAGGTACCTCCACGTGGTGAAGGCGATTTGTTTAAAGCAAAGCCGTATGTCACTTCTGTAGCAAAAGCAGATTCATTATAATAATAAAATAAAACCAGAGTGGCAAACGATCACGTCTATAATATAAACAAATCTCTATCAGAACGACGTATAAAAATACGTGTAAGTAAGTTGTTTATTTATCAGCCGATTTATTAAATTTTTAATAGTTTGTAATACATTATAATTTCAGCGCAGACTATTTTCTTGTTTTGTACTTTTTAGAGCGTGTTTTAGTAGTCGAATTTTACTTTTTGAACATTCTTTTATGAGATTTCTTATTAATATCCAATTAATGCAATTAATAGACTTGAAAATTATCAATTTTTTGTAAGTAAATGTTATTGTCTTATTTCAAAGAATATAAAATAAAATAATTACGTAGATTTTTTCCGGTCATTGTGTATTAGAGAAACGATGAAACTATTTGGAATCTTTATTCTTTTTGAAAATATCTAAAAATGTCTACATAACAAAATAAAAAATTCATCGTAAAAGCCTTAATGACAATTTCTAATATTAAGTCAGACGCTTAAAGAAAAAACGCTCACAAAAATATGCATAATTAAAATATTGGAATAACTTAAATCTTGGCATAACTGAGAGTTTGTTTTCGCCGAAGATTAATCAGTGTCACTTGCACAGTCGTATTATGTTTGAAGAAGTCTGCCACCTCATCTAATCCTACTCTAAATGACAATAATAGTGACAAGGTTATTGACCCAGCCGATCCCACGCATTTAACGATCTAAGATCATAATTAACAGGCAAGAGTATCAGGCATGGAATTAGAATGGAGTAATATTGAGAGAGACATATACATTTGAAAGTTCTCTTATAAAATTCGAAGTTGTGTAACGCTACCCTTACACAACGTACACACAAGTTTTCGCACGTATCGGATGCTGATTGAGGGCATCGATGCTCTCATTGATGCCTCAATGTTAATCGATTCATTCATTGCATCGATTATATGGCTTATCTACAACAGTAGTCTCTTAAACTGAATTTGACTAGTCCATTCTACTATCGATCGATCGAATCGACTGTTGTAGAGTTCCAAATTCTATCATAGATGAATGTTATCAATGAGCGTGTAGTGTCATGTCACATATAGCAATAGAACCACTGCCCCTTACCAGATATCTGAGAAGGCGATTAACGAAAATATCCAGGAAATGGGTAGCATCGTCTGGTGTAAGATCAACACCTACTGTAGTCACCAAAACGCATGCCAGGTGCGGTAACTATTGGCAAAAACTCATATTTAGAGAGGCCTATAACCAGCAGCGAACCTGATGCAAAAGGCTGATGGATGGATAGATACGCTAATAGTTGACTGAATAATTCAAATTAGTTGACACTAACTAATGACGTCATGTTTACGAGAATATTCTGAGTACATTTAGAGCAACAAATATGTAAATTACACTAGAATATACGCTAATTACTAAGTAGCTCCTTCCTTTAATCACTTAACAGAGTGCGGACTTAGACTTTAGGTACTGCCTTTGAAAACAAAGATAAGCACTTCAGCTTGTGGTAGGACCACAGCTGTACCTGTCAACCTTTAAGCAGCAATGTAAGCTGGTTTATAAGGTGAGGTAAGGCACTACTTATAGGGCGATACTTACACGATGCTCACTTCACATTTAATGTTTAGGAATAAAGTTTATGTAATAGGCCCCATGAAGGATTTGTTGTTTATCAAATTCAAGTAGCAAACGAGCGTTCAGTCCACCTGATGGTAACTTTTATGCAGTCGTCAGTGGATAAACAACTTTCTATAGAACAGACATTCTATCTGAGGTGACCACAGAGACTTCGCTACTATTGAGAACTGAGATGGTAACTTCATATAAAAGTGAGCCGGCAGCCATAACCTTGCTATAAAAATGCTTCACGCTAGACATAGGTGTGGCGATGGTACTTCCCGGTCGAACTACTCTGGTTCTACCACCTGCAAAATACGGTGAATACGGTGACGTCATCTCTCTTGATGAGTAGCGGGAGGTCGCCACACTATAAGTACACCAGGTAAATAAGCTATATCTATGTTTTTTTTTTTGTGTAAATAGGAGCAGTAGTTCTTGAGTGCTTGAGTAACAAACAGACACACACCATCTCATTTATATAATAGTCCAGATATATATAAATTAACACTGCGCATGTAATCAATTTCACAATAGAGAGATGACAAAATCGAATTAACCGCTACAGCGCCGCGACATAATTAAACGTTGATACGTGCTTTCAGACTCAGACGATGTGAGAATTGGCGTAGGCAGTCTAATAAGTAGTGCCTTTGTACTCGTATCTTCGAAATAAACTAGTTGACTTATGTAAATTGCTACTTGCTTGTTTGAAATACTTATACGCTTTATGTCATCACATTAAGCTAATTCTGTAGTAGAACGACACGAAATGTATTAGAAACTTTTTAATTAGTTGTGATAATTGATTATTGGTACGAGTATTATATATGGCCAATTCGCACTTGTAAAACCACCGCTGAGAAAAGAGAGAAAAATGAGAAAGTTTTAGGCCACCAACTGCGGCCAAAACTTTCTAATTCTGAGGAGACCCTTGTCCAATAGTTGGACAATAATGAGTTATCGATGACAAGTATTCTGTCAGTGCTATGTTAATCAGTTATACAAACTGATGACGCATACCTTAGCAAACCCAAAACGAAAAATACTACTTTTAATATGTAATATGTATTGATGATACGAAATGTCGATATTAAAGAAATTAAGTTTGCAAATCATAAGAACTCGTTACAAATAAAATGTATGAAATCGGTTATGATATTAAACTTAAATCCTAAGTACCACTTTACCACTACTCTACTCTAACGCGATTGGACGAGATTTTTATTCATTACTTAAAAATAACAAATGATCAAATTAAATACGCTACTCGAAAAATCAATATAAACAACAAACAATAATTTAACTTATTTAAATTCAGTGCGGCGGAGCTGCAGCCCCTTGGTTTAGAATCCTTAAGAATGACGGCAGACAGATATTGATGATGGTAAGGGCCGAGGTTCGAACTGACGGAAATTGGAATTAACAGCTTCCTAAAAGGTATTGAGAGATAATGCTATTGAAACCAACGGAAACTTGTCGGATTTCATGGAACAAAGAGAATGGGTCCATACCCATTCACATGGAAACTCGTATTACCCATGAATTATATCTGCAAGTTTTACTGAAAGATATCATAGTAATTAGTCACAAAGATTTCATTTCCTTGTGGGATAAAATGTAAAATCAAATAGATTGTTTTAATTATTATTCATTGTATTACAAATAAGTAGCGAAACGTGATGTATTTACGTGGTCCATAGCAAGTTATCACTGTCTAGTGATATCGTTAATTAAAATAAAAACACATTGAACAAAACCTACTTAAAGTTGATCACAGATTCGTTTCTCACGAGGAATTATTCACCGAGGCAGTTAAGTACTTAAGGGTTTTACCACAACCTTCCACTCAGAACATTGAAACCAAACATTGCTATTACAAGAAAAACAAGGTATGACGGAGATGCCTCTTGAGTAAAAGTATGAAGTTTTGCCACTTTTACACGTGAAATGAGTGTCCGTTGGATAATTTTATTACAAACTTACTTTTACTGTGTTTCAAGTATATCTTAATTAACGCACCAATGTAATATACTACATAGGTAAAAAAACAATTTCAGATAGAGTATACGACATATGTTTTGATTTAAAATTAAAATTAATAAAAACAGAAACAGTTTTCCGACGAAAAATATATCACAAATATACCGAAATAGCCGCACGTGTGTGTTTCGATGTAACAACGTAGTCGAGCGAATTAAAACGTGACGATTTCGTGTTAAAAAAGAGCAAAAATAAATGTTACTTCCCTTTAATAAATGCGGGCTCTAACAAAAACACGAACACAGCTTTAACTCCCTTTTATGGGTCGTGGGTGCCATGGTCACACAAAAACGAGTACATAAACACCCAGACCCAGAACAGAACTCATCATTCACTTTTCTGTCTGGCCGGGGATCGAACCCGAACACTGCGTGTCAGACCGGTATAGTGACCGCTCCGCCACGCGGGTCGTCAAATTACAAGTGGAAGTATATTTACGATAGTGGCCACTCAGTATTAAATGGACTCCATGTTTATTTGGTACTTCGATTTTATATAAAATTTTAGGTTTAAAAAGTTAGGCGTTTTCAATAAATTTTTCTCCTTATAGGAATAGCAAACGGTCAGGTCAATGCACGCAGTCCATCCGATGGCAAGTCATCGCTGCCGCTCATGTCCTCCGATACGGAAGAACAGGTTTACGAGGTGTTGAACCTCTTCAGACAGGTGTGGCAGTGGTATCACCACCTCGTTTTACCGCCTTTCAAAGGGGGAGTTCCTGCAGGAATTTTATTGTTGTTTTTTTGCATCATTTGCAACCTAAAGAATACACTTTCAATGTTTTAAGCTCAATATAAAGTCTAAAAAGTCCTTAAAAAGTGAAGGTTAAAATGAATGGAAAATTCTTTCGGTAATGCCAAGGGCATTACCGAAAGAATTTTCTCTTTGCAGCCTGTATTGTAATTTAACCCAATCAAGCTTTAGCTTTGTCTAAAAAAAATACTATAAAAAGGAATAAATTTAGGCAGCGTTTTGTTAAAAAAGTTTTGTGTAAACATTTTATCATTAATTTCCATATCTTTAAGTGAGAGTTAAGTGTAGAATTATTGTTTTCATCAATAAGATTTGTTTACATATGTCATATAAAAGATTACGGTATTAGGTACAGTATTCATGAATCTATCTTCCCTGCTGACTCATTTGCAAGAGCCTTCCTTTTACTGCTATACTCAGCATTTTATTACACTACCTGACCTCAGACCGGGTGGATTAGGTTTATCTTAACACAATAAAATACAAGTCAAATACCCATGTCAAGACCGATCCTTATTGACGGCACTCTTGAAGTTATAACTGTATTTACTTGGTAAATTTATTTAGGTATTAGTACTTGATGTGTAAGCGTTGTTTTCTACTGGATAGAAGGGTATTAAAGGCAGATACGATACATTCTGAGGGAATGCTTTTATGACCAACTGAAGCATATATTTATAAATACCGACGACTAACATGGAGCGAACATTATAAACCTCTAGAATTCAATGATGATGAGTTCTCTAGAAGGCAATGTCACAGACATTCGTTTCGGTTTCAGATCGATAATCATCTATTTGGAGATGATCACAGATACGTAACGAGCATTCCTGTCCATGTTTATTCCATGTCAAATTTGAATTTGAAAAAAAAATACGGACGCATTGAGTACCTCCTCCTTTTTGGAAGTCGGCTAAAAAGTTATTACGAATGAGTGTCTACCTAATATTGGATTAAATTTGGATTTTTACTACATTGACGTAGCAAACAATCTCGCAGTCCAGCTGATGGTAAGTTTTCCTGCCACCAATAGACACCTGTGATCCACTTCATCATGAGATCAGGGGTTCTACTTGAAGTCACTTACAGACACGTTGCCACAACCGAGAACTGAGGTGGTCGCCTCATATGAAAGTGATCGGCAACCCCAACCTTCTACCGCAATGCAAGAACGGCTTAACGCTAAAAACAGATGTGGCGGTGGTACCCAACCTTACTCGTTCTAAATATGCTTACATATACAAGAGATGCATACATATGTTACTATGATTACAATACTTATTTCATTTCATATAACAACTCTAGTAAAGTACGGTCGGAACTTTTTTCAGCTTATTACAGTCGAAAGAATTCACATCGGACCTTATATAGCCGAGACGTGCGCCTTTACTGAGCCTTATCGGACGTGTCAAGGCTACTTCCACTACGGTAATGGTATTACCTAGTTTTGTTGTCTGAAATAATTCGTAAAGTTAAAATATCCCCAGAGAAATAAATAATAACTGACAAAATTCTCATAATTAGCAGATAATAGTCGTAAAGGACTTTGACATACTTTACAGGACTATAACAAGCTGGCTAAAAAGTCACGGGAAAGTAATTACGATTAGGTTAATACAACATATACTACGCAAGGGTATCATGCTCAGAGGAACCTGGTTTTCTTTTTTTTTATAGATATGAAGTAGCAAACGAGCAAGCAGCCCACTTGATGGTAAGTGGTTACTGCCGCCCATGGACATTTGTAAGCAACT
>DWNE01007162.1:0-12460 GCA_018249875.1 Cecropterus toxeus | reverse complement strand
TAATTAAAATAATAAAGAAATAAATAATACCTAATACAAATTCATAATCATTAAATTAAGAAAATTAAAAAAATATATCTTTTTTTTGCCGCTAATACAATAAAATGGTCACAATAGTTCAACCCGCGAATACGTAAAAACGCGAATGCGGAAACTGTGAATAAGGAGCTTCGACTGTACCCAAAAATGACGATATTTATACAATTGATTGACCTAGATCCTAAAGCAATTTTAGACGATAATTACGAATGGAATCGAATTCGCTAGGAATCGATTTAGCGCTAATAATTGCGAGTTCTCGGGGGAATTTGAATAGAAATAGGATACATGTCACCCTTAGGGTGGCGCTGTGTAAGTCACTTGATCTCTACAGAGGGTATATAATTGGCTGTCTGTGACGTATTCAAAGCCTGACTTTATCTATTTGCATATAACATTGTGTGTTTGTTTGTGAGAGAAATAGGGTTCAGATGATCTTTGGAATAGTGAACTTTGACGTTTTTCAATTATATGCATATTTTTTTATAATATTGTGGCACACGTGACGTCCTGTTGCAAGTAGTTAGCCATTGCCTCCAATGCATTTAGAATTAACCCAAGAAAATTAAAGGACTTAGACATGGATTTATAATCAACTCTCGAAGGTTTGAATGGCGTTGTATATAAGACATAAGTTATTGTGTACATCTATACATTTCAACTGAGTCCTCCGGAGCAGCAATGTCCCAGTGGCCAACCTTAGGTAAAAATAATATCAGATATCCTTGGGCGGCAGTAGACACTAACCATGAAATAGACTGCAAAATCGTTTGCCAACTCCAATATTACAAAAAATGTATAAAAACTTCACCAGCATAAGCATCATTAGTATGGTATACATAGTAATAAAACCTGAAAAAACCCTATCTAGAAATGAAACAAAAGGGTTAACAATGACAATAAAGGCTACAAAGGGCCGCAATGACTCAGGTGTATTTACGGCAATCTTTTAGACCCTTCACAACAACCTGAAAATAAGAACAATGCAATCAATAATTCAAAGGGCGGTTCCCATAGGAACAGATAGGATACATTTGACCTTTACAAAGCGTGAACTTTGCCATTCACGCGACTGTAAGTAGTTAGTGACTTGTTATTTCTGTGGCTACAATTTACAGTTTCGTAGAGAAACATGCTTCGTTAGTTGGAGAATAATGTAAGCTTAAATTGACTGGAGAATATATTGCAATGGTAGTTCTTAATCCGAAGTAGCAGGGGTTTAAATTTATTAAGTTGAAAGTAATATTAACTGGTTAATTTAACAATTAGATGCGTAAAATATAACTTAAATTTTAAAAGAAACAATTTGGGAAATTAAATATAAAAGCTGCATCCAAATTGTTGTCCCGAGGATGAGCTCCCAGAAAGCTTGCAACATTACCTCATTGAAAAGCAAGTTTTTTTTACTATTACGAGCTAGTAAATAGTCCAATCTAAGTATGTTATATTATGATACTTTTACTCGACTATTTTAACTAAAACTCATATAAGCGAAATATTTATTATTTATCATTATGAGTAAAAAAATCATTTTAAGCAGTCGAGGTTTTTGTTTTAATGTTTTTAGCGATGTTACTAGTTTACTATACTGGTTTTACATGGTTAATAAATTACACGCTTCTTTGCGATCTCATTTCATAGTAAAACTTAAAGGAAAGAAACTTTAATTAACCAAGCTCTGAGCTAGATAGTAAAGTGTCGTCATAATATAACTTCTCTTTCAACCAAGATACCTGCAGTAGTTATGTAAGTTAGTTGAAAACTTAATAAATTTTCATTACTGCTTCACGGAGTTTCCTGTTTTGTAACAACCTACATCTAGGTTAAATTATATTTCTAGGAACCTCCTACAAGAAATACCATATCTCAAGCTATTATATTGTTGTTGCTTGGTAGGAGAAAAAAGAAAAGGTAGGAATACAGGTGGTAAGAAACGAATTTAAAGTATAATGTAGAATAAAAAATATAGAGTTAAGAAAAATAAACGATGCAGCTCTTGATTGATTTGGAGTATATAATAGAGATGGAACCTATGAAATACATAATGTAAATGAAATAAATAGTGTTACGTTGTTAGAACTTTTTGTGTTTTAGATTTAGTAGTTTAAGCTTCGCGATGATAAGGCGAAAGTGATAATGATAATCCGTTCGCTTTTATATAATATACAAATAGAAATTTACGTAGACATAGAGTCATGCACAGAAAGTCATATTTCTCGCGATATTCCAAGCGAGCGCCATTTTGGCGACGCACTGGGTTGGAAGGCTGATAGCCAAGCCGCCATTATGACGAAACTTGTAATAATTTTCAGCTTTAGCTGAATACTAAAGTTAAGATTGTGTTTCAAGGACAGTAGTGTGTAATTTTTAAAGATTTTTGTATTTTTCATACGTAAGACTGTACGAAATTAAATATTCAGTAAAAACAAAAGTATTATTTACTATTGGAGAAAACGATGTAGTCACCGAATGCCCCGAATGGTAAAAGATCGCTGCAACCCATGGATAACTACAAGCACAACATATAGAACAGGGGTTTTCAATCACAGGTGAGTTGCTACTCGCAACGACGAAGATGATAGCCTCATAATATGAAAGTGATTATCATTTCATATGAGATCTACTTAAGACGACCACTTGACGAAATCCAGCTAAAACTGATGGTGTTCAGTCAAATTTCCCATGGTAGTACTTTAAACTACAAATGTATAGCCTAAACGAACTAAAGAAGGAAAAAACTCAGTATAAGAATATATTAAAATAAAATTCAAGATGAACTACCTATTTCTACTACTCTTTCGACTTTCAAATAAGGTTTAAAATTATGAAAAAATAGAAAAAAGCAATAACCGACTCGTTTCTCTAATTATAAAAACATGAAAATGTTATATCAAAGTAACATTCAGATTTCAAACATAAATGTAATAAATAGATACTTATCCTTATTAAGTTTACCTTTTATTTAGATTGTATTATATATTTCGCCGCATTCCGTCCTAGGTTTTCCACAAAGAGCATAATCCCCTACGGTCCACGGCGAGGTATGCCATTTACCGCCCCAATCCGATTATCTGTGTAATATTGCCATATAGTACGCACTACTGAGCAAATATATTGTGAAGCTCTATTGAGATATACAATGTAGTATTCGAAGACATGTGGTTTGGAATACGCCCTCTCTATCTGAAGATCTAAGGTTCAATTTTGACTTTCGAAGTTATTTCGGTTTAAGAAATTTGACGTCGGAAAAGTTATTTGAGTATTGGAAATCACTGGAGTAATTATCACGTGCGTTAACTATGACATAATCGTAGTAAGCTAACCTAAAGGCGTCAGAAATCTCTTAAAAAATCTCAATAGCATGTGAAGTCTACCAGTCTAACAGATAATAATATAAAGCCTTATCACTCTAACAGGACCCATCTCCAGAAGTTACACAATAATGAATTGATGAGTACTTTATATAAATTTAACAATATATATAAAGTAATGTAATTATGGTACAATTATTCGTGGTACGAGTCGACCAAGGCCACAAAATATCCTGTCTTATAATTATAACATTTTTATCCGCTAATGTATTCTGATGTAAAAGTAGGGAGATATAGATACTTTCAAAGATATTTGAACTTAATCTCAGATATCTGATGGCATATCTGCAAGAACGGCCGTAGAACTCCGGAGTTAATTATAAAGAAGTATGATGACCAAAGTGCCGCCTCAATAGCATTTATCTATAGGGCAACTGCATTTTTGTGCAATTTCATTTGCGCAAAAGAATTATTATAGTAATAATACATTGCGTATGTAAAATAAATATCTGAGGAAAATTAAGCCCAGAAAATACAGTATAAAGCATTAACACCGTGACTACATTCTTGACATTTCGTCCTCCTGAAAAAGGGAATTTTACGCGAAATTTTTACTTTTCACGGGAATTTATGAAAACCGTCCTTCGCTAGCAATTTTCCCGAAGCGCGCATGAAAATATAATTCCCAGCTAAAATTCCAGACATTTTCAGTCACTGTGAAAAATGTCGCGTCATAAATACGCATTAAAATCTGAATTGTTTCCTAGGTGTAGGATATTAATTTAGCCGTCCTTTATCCTCATTGTTTTCATTTAATCTGAACGGTTGATAAATGGTTTATCCTCCATAGAACAATACCATTTAATATCGCGTCCCTGAAAATATTTTGCCGTTAAATGCTTCGTTGCTTTAAATTTTACAAGTTTTAATAAACTAGAACTAGCTCTAGACTTATTTTGCAAATATTATAAAGAAGAAATAAGACTTATTCCTATTTTGCAAATATATAAGGGGGAAAATTCGTATGGAGTATAATTTTTGCGTTATAAGAATGGAATAACACATCGTCTACCTATTTTTTATTCCAAAAAAAATAATATTCCCATAGGATAGATTTCTCTGTGTAAATACTCACAAAGTATTAATATGATATTTACATGTTTTAGTTTAGTCTACTTACTAAGTATTTAGCTAATGTGGTTGACTAAGTACTGAAACTCCCCATTCTTAGTCATTAAACGTCAAAGCTTACTCACTCGCTTGTTCTAATCTATTGTAAGAATCTTTTTGACCGCAAGCAACTTAAAGTAAATTTATTCTATCGTCACAAAAAGTGGTATTCAATTTCTTTCTCTAGCCTGTCTATGACCAAATAATATATGGCCACCCATATTGGATGACAAACGTTTTTGGCGCAATGCGGACGAAAGAAGGCCCCGTCTGGTAGAGGTTTATGTAATCTCTCGGGAACGCGAACTGAATCTATGATTCTTGTCTTTATGTTATCCTGGTACTTGTTTGCTGATCTTTTAGGATTTACCGTCAAAGTTATTTTGTCTATTCCTTTATTTTCAAATAGATTTTGAACCCTTCTGGCGAACTCGTTTATTTTGGGATAGTGAAGTTCTGACACATTTTTATAACAATTTCATTTCCTTTTTTTATAGATTTACACTTTTTGGAATGCAATACCGACATCGTATAGTTGAGACCTAAATTCAATAGTGATAATCAGAACAGCACCTCTCTCTTCCCGTGGATGTCCTGAAACTAAGATATATCCAGAAGAGAAGTGGCAGCATCCTCTAACGAGGTTGCTCATCTGCTGCATTCACCAATACGAACAGTCATGTACGTGGACTTTGGCGAAACTTCGTTTGGTACAAGTCTAGATACAAAATATCCAGTAGTGGATTTATAAGAAGGAA
Source organism: Cecropterus toxeus (assembly GCA_018249875.1). NCBI lineage: Eukaryota > Metazoa > Arthropoda > Insecta > Lepidoptera > Hesperiidae > Cecropterus > Cecropterus toxeus. Next base: position 7,182 of record DWNE01007162.1, on the reverse strand, counting down.
TATTGGAGAAGACGAGCCATACGTCATGAACATAGCGAATAGTGGTACAAATGAAAACATGAAAAAATTCTTAGGTTTTGAATTCAGTACTGTATCCTGTATAATACCCTAAAACAAATATTTCCCAATTTTCGATAATATTATGCAATGCTTTCTGAGAATTTAGCTAACTTTCATTACCTAACAATATATGCCTGTAAGCATTAATTATTGTAGGAGAGTAAGAAAAAATATTCAGTATTATTCAGAATGTAGCGGCCAAGGACGCGATTCCTGTTATCCTGCATAAAGACGCTTATTATGCGACTTTTTCACGCAGTCTAATGTTAGTTCATATTTTAAGGCCTAAGGGCCTTGTGGAAGCCTTATATTTTTAAATAACTTAATTTAAATTGCTAAAAAAAACTTAATTAATGTTTTATCATATTTATAAGGTCTTACATATCATATTAATTAACTTAAAGAAAGTTGCTAATAACATTAAGTAAAAGTATTTTTTCTATCAGCGGTGTTTTTTTTAATTCGTATCGTATGCCTTGGGAACAAATATTTACATATCAATTACATATTTTACCTGAGCTAAACTATAAAATCCCAGTTTGATACTTAAACTAATTAATACTTATTCTATTTGATTGAGTATAGAACATCCATATTGTAACTATATTAAAATTTGATGACTGTTAGATTTCTCTTATGCCCACACATTGTCTTTACGATTTCTGTGATTTCCACAGAACGAAAGGGACGAATTTTCATTCAGAGGAATGTACTTCATGAGAAATTCAATTTCATTAATATAAGACTCCTTACAGAAACTTTGAACGATGCCTTAACCTCGCCTTGAATTATTTTGTTCCTAGAGAGGGTAAGTGTGGCTAAGCATAGTGTTCTCGTAAGTACCGCTGAGTAAGAAAAATCACGGTACAGGCCATTAGGCGGAATGTGTCCAAGGACACCGTCCTTGTTATCTGGCATAACGAACGCTTATTATGCGTCTTTTTCACGCACTGCGACGTTGTTTCATATTTATAAGGCCTTCGACTTACACTTACATATATTGAAAACTTAAGACCTTGTTGGGATATTTTTTCTACAAATCAAGCTAAATAATATCTAGGCATTCCAACTTATTCCTAACAGGTACCAATCATTTTAAGCTGATTACAAAGCAAATATTCATTTCCACCTGATTGATATTTGTTATATCCTATCTATCTATATATAATCAGATATACGGTATGTTAGTTATAATTATTGACAACAACATTAACTAATCACGTAAAATAAAAGCGTCAGATTGTGATGCAGGATAACTTTGTCACTATTCATATAAATTTTTCGACAAACTCTGTCTAATCAATATAAGAAACATGAGTATAGTAGTTAATTTATGTTTTTTGAGAATCTTTTAAGATTAAAAATGTTTTTAAAACTTTATCACAACGGAATTTATGCTATTTTTTTTAATTTTTCATGAATTTCAAGTACCTCTAAAGAAAGGGAGAAGTCATGTGTAGGTACACCCTTCTTGAACAATAACGCATAATGAATATAACGAGCACTTACAAAGCGTCGTATTCACGCAATGCGGCATTATTTAAATAACTCGTGTCTCATAAGCTTTTCGAATGTAAATTGCTTAATTATAGCAGACATTTAGGAAAATTTTGCTCGGAGTTGACGGTGATGTTCTAGATTTTAATGCTCTCTGCCACTTCATTGTGCTTTACCGAAATTTGCGTTACTTTACTACCTTTAACTCGATTGTCGATTTAATTTTGTTTCATTATTTCTGTAGTTTTTTGTAATTACATATGTTTTGATATCAAAATGATAGATACTATACTTATATTAGCGGCTGTTAGTTTTTTGGTTTGTATGTTTATTTAAACTCGCTGATCTCTGGAATGATTAGAGTCAGATTTAAATAAATGTCCTGGTATATCACTGAGAATTTTCTGGATATTTACCGAGAAAGGCTTGAGGCTTATATTTTATTAAAATTACATACGTATAAAGCTAAGTTAATAAAAACTTCTATTCAAACACGTCTTAGCCATAAAATCTGAAACAGTTAAATATGTATCGTTATTACAGTTCTAGAAATAACTCAGCCAATGTTTTATATTATTTTTGCTTAAGTAATGTTAACTTAACGTTAATATCCAAGTGAACTTTGAAATTATTTTGTTCAAAATCACAAACAGACACTTTAATTTAATTCATCGTAATTATAATTACTACGTTAACAGTGAATAAAACAATACATCATTAATAAATAAATAGAGAAATTGTAATGCACATACTTGCATGCACTAAAATCAATTCAATTCTAGAAAATTGCTCAAAACTTAAGGCTTTAAGAGCAGAGCACTTTAAACGCTCCAAGTTATGTGCCACCAAAAAAGAAGGAAATATTTACGTGACGAATAGATAAGCTTTTTCCTTTCGGAAGTCATTTAACAATATGGCTATAAATAACATTACTAACCAAGTCCTTTCTTCCAGGCGAGCGTCTGATCCAGTACGCTTCAGAGAACCTGGTGACAGAGATCCTGATTCACCCCCAGATGAACACACTGATGCAATGCATGCGAAACTTGCTCAGCTCGTTCACGAGGCACAGGCACCTCGTGCACGCGGGCTACACCTTCGCTGGCAACGGCTCGTGGATTATGCAGGTATGATCATAACAACAGGTCAGGGTCAGCCCTGACCTGACATTCGCGACATCAAAGAAGATTGAATTTTATGGAGACTGTCAAATATGTCAATTTCTCGATGTATGTACATCGAGATGTGTAAAAAAGGTACTTTTTGGAACTTAGAATAAATTATAATGGAATTACTATTATTTTTATAATTTTTGTCTATCTGTTTGACTGCGTGTTTGAAATCGCTTCAGACCAAAATTTCTGAATTTGTTTTGAGTCTTTCATATATTATTATTATTATCCGAGTATTTTATTGAAAGTCATTTCTATTTATATGTAGGTATTTTATGATATTTCTTATAATTATAAAAGAAATTGGGACACGGCTAGTTCCAAATATATTTTAACTTTAACATCAGACGCACTTCAACTTAAACCTACGTTACTCGTTTAAACTGTTAGCATTCCATTTAAATACAAAGTCAAAGGCCTTGCCGTACTTACTCGAAATAATCCACAACAACGCTGCTGCTATCACAAACATGTTTATGTTTTATGTAGGTAAGTATTGTGTGTATGTGTTATATAGTACTCTAATGATTGCAGAATTCTGAACCCGCTGCAGACTATTACCACAACAATTATATAGTTGAGCTCTGGTTCGGTTTCAAGAGTGCAGACAGATAGGTGTCCAATTAGTAGCAGAAACGTATGATGTCTCTTTTCTTCTCGTCTTAAAAGAATTCTTATTTTACTTATATTTGGTTATAATGCCGCCAAAGAGTGACATCGCAGCAGAACTTTTAGATTACTATTCTAAAATAGCAATTATTTTTAATACTTTTAAAATTCCCACAATTAAAGTAATATTAATTATTGTTAACAATAAAAAGCTTTTAACAAAGATAACATAATGTAAGAAATAATAATAAGTAAAGTAATACAAATATTAATGTAGTTTTAATGAAAGTCAAAGTTAAATAAGAGCGATACTGATTTAAAATGAATTCTCGCTACTTAATTAACCTCGTGTGGATTTAATTTCCCGCTGTCACTTCAATCTGACGTGATGACAGTTCCACTGAAATGTGAAATGGAAACAGCGTTCGCTGAAACTGAGTTTACTGAATTTGATAGTGTTAGCGCTGTAAGCTTTTGTTAACTAATAACAAATTTGGACTAAATTGAGCTACTAAATCTAAAGCATCATGTTCTTATAAGTATGTTGAAAATTAATCAGGACTTATTGAAGGTTGATACAATGAAAAGCCTCAAGCTGAAATTTATAATCAAAATTTATTGAATATTGATAGAATGAACAATGCTCTTCATCTGAAAGTTTCAAAAATTACGGAGTTCTTTGTTTTTTCTTAATAATAGATTTTCAAAGTTCTTACTTAAAGCGATAAAGTCGTAGAATAACTTCGGCATTTTTATTAACTATTTACAAACTAGTATCAAATTCATTAAAAGTTAAGAATGAACCAAAAGAGAAAAGAAATAATAATAAAGAACTCTACCCAATCATTGTAAGTTGTTGTGGTCATAAGTAATCATGACCTTTTTTCACAGGACGGGACATTCTCCCTCGCTGACTTTACTGACGCTTACCAAGAAAATGAAGTACAGCGCGTCATTCGCGCCTACGAGAACTCCATCTCGATCGACATCCACTGCTCCACCAGCGGCGGAGGCGAGTGGAGCAAACTCCCTGACATGCCCTTCGTTAAACACTGCAAGATCAGGGTCAACCCTACTGATATACTCGACTCCGGCTCTCAAGCCATCAAGGACTTCATTGGTAAGTTACTTTTCTTATTATATTTTCTTTGGTTATAGGTTGTATTTTATTGTATTGAACGTCATTTGTCAGTAAATTTGAACATGATCAATTTCTACTACAATCGCGTGAAATTGTTAACGTAATTAGATTATCCTTTCATTGTAAGAAGTCATAACTGAAAAAAATCTAATCCTCAATTGAATACGTGTTCTGATAAAGTCAGCATAAGGTACAGTGACCAACACGTCTCAAAATTTACATGAGAATTGACATGGCAATCAGAGTCAAGGAATAAAATAAATATTTATATTTATAATTATTAATAAATCTTTTATAAAATTACAATGTCACTTCATATAGGGCTACCGTTTTCTAGTTTCTACCAACACATAAAGTAAAACTTATGACCACGGACAATGTTGGACAGTATCAATTAGATGTATCTATTGATTGATTACAAATATCGTTACCACCATCAATTAAATCCGTTTGTAATAAAAACGATAAAAGGATAAAAGCAATTTATTTATCTTTAATTATAAGAAACAGCAAGTAACGTGAATAGGAATAACAAACCTTATTACCTCCCTAAAAGGAAGTTGCGAAAACAAATTTTAACTAGAAAGAAAAGTTCCGATTCGCGAAGCTTACGCTTAACTTTTCAATCAAATGAATGTAGAAAGCATACAAAATCCGTAAAAGCATTGACTGCTAACTATTCTGTAATGTTATTTTCCTTTGAAAAAAGACCCACATCTATTTGATCCAGATAGTTTTTAACATATAACAGTGAAGAAACAGAAAAGATTCTGACGAGAGACGGATTCTGGATTATTCTGATTATTATCTTATTATCATCTTCCTTGTACTCTAAAGTTGCCTCCAATTGTGCATAATATGCACAGTAACTAAAATTCCAGTAACTTGTTAAAAACCAAAATTTTCTTTCCTAAACGTCCTTTGCAAGTTTTTCTAAGTAGATTTGTCGTATCCATCTACTTTACTACTACTTTTCCATGAGCGAATCACCTTCCAAAACAGTGACCCTATCACTTATTAACATTAAAATTATTATTATTCTATATGAAATTATTTTTAATTCTATGATTGTACTTGAAATTCAAGGTACTTCCGAGAATTCAACGTACTATCATTGACTAAATCAGAACACGTATATGAAATGCGTCCCTAATCCAAATTTTCAACCAATACTGAATCATACAAAACCGAATGCTTATGAACACGCTATTATAAATTCACGTCTATTCCATTTCACCTTCACCAATGTCATTACTAGGCTAAACGACAAAACCGTCCATAGTCCGCAGACAACGTACATTAATCCATTAGTTCGGCTGAGCAAAAACAGACAGGCCCGAGCGAGCGATGTTTATGGCCCCTTTTGATGTCCTCGAAATATCCGCTCGTATATCTGTCATTCACGTTTATGCTGTTTTTGTGTTCTATGGTTTATAGTGTTTGTAATAGTGCAGGTGGCAATTCGTGCAAATGGGTATTGGGTGGTATCGTGGTGTTCATACAATCAATATCAGCGTAATGAATTGGAATTTTGTAGGATACTACAATCTATATATCAATATATACTGAAATATACGGTGTTCTTTGTAATAAAAATTTTCAATATAGCTTCACACTTTCAAACTCGGATAATTTTTCGTGTCAGTATATTATGGAGATTGTTTCACTATGCGACTAGTTATAATTATTCACTTTTAAGAAGGTATCCGATCTTAAAACAATGACAAAAGTAAACGAAAGAGGTAGTAAAAAAGTAAAAGAAAAATTAAAAAATATATAAGATAGTAAATATGTAAAAGAAAAAAAATATCACAAACTATTTTTGCTCACAATCCTCCTTTAATATTCTAATTAAAATGTTAAGTAATGACCTAAAGCTTAAAACTTTAATATTTCAGGCGAATTGGATGCCATTACATTCAAATTACAAATAAATACTTCACTCCCACGAATATAAGTTAATATGCACTCTACGTATGTATACCTCTTAGTTCCAATATAGAGAGAATGTTGACATTAACCCGCTAAAAGCTAGAGGTCCATTGTGCAACGAAATCTCATTCCACGCTCTTTGGAGACTGAACAATTGAGACCTATTCAGAATTTATGGCAACGTTTCAATTAATGGTTCTGTAGTAAATACGACGCCTCCATAGTGAATCTCTTGATAGAGTGAGACAATATTTGCCAATCTTAATCTTAATAATTTACTAATCTTAACCTTTATATCTTAATCTATATATATGAAAATTAATTGGCATAAACCAATTTCGCTAATTCTTTTTTTGTTTTTTTTTTCTGTCATTGTAATAGAAAATGTATATTTGTCTCTTGCCGTTTACTATTATATACACGAATAAATAAAAGCCCTAATGTTGAATTACAATGGTTATCGAGTTAAACAACCCGCTAAATGTTAATGTCGCAAATGAAACCTCATTCTCGTGCGTCGGAAACAATTGAGAAGAGGCTTAATGGCACCATTTATGTTAATGGATATTAAAGTAAATAAATTTAACCATATAACCAGCTTAGAATTATTTATAAGGTAATTGAAGGTAGAACCTTTTATCGCTCCGAAAGCACCACCGCCACACCCATTTCTGCCCAATAAGAGAAGTCATCATCGTCAACCCGTTATTGTCCCACTGCTGGGCACGGGTCTTCTCTCAGAGTGAGAGAGTTTTAGGCCATAGTCCACCG
>DWNE01007161.1:0-12460 GCA_018249875.1 Cecropterus toxeus | reverse complement strand
TTTATATGCATTTGGTAAAAAAATGTTATTTTGATATTACAAACAGACACTTCAATTTTATTTATATGTATAGATTTCCATTTTACACGAAAGACAAAATATTCAGGGTACGTTTCTACATATGCAAAAAGAACTGTAACAAATAGAGGTTACTAGATAGATTATAAGTTATACAGAACTCATTCAAAATTTTATGTTTTTAAACAAAAGTCGAAAAATCGATTAAAATCACATACCTATTCACTGCCGTTAGCGGCTAACTTACCGTTTACAGCCTCTCGACTGGCTCCATTCTCAAATCATTTGATACACACAGTTACACAGATCCAATAATGTAATCTTTTTTTTGCGATTTCGAATTCAACAAATTCGTTTCGTTACAACTTTGTTGTGAAAAGCGCGCGGGCGCCGCGGGCCGCGACCGACCGCTGTCGAGTAGCGAACTACGCGTGGTGCCAACTGACTGGCGACTGAGGAGCAACGCGGTGACGTCTTCGTCGTTCACTACAGTTTCAGGGCTCGCTCGACTGAATCTCACACGAAGCTGAAACCGTTCGCTAAACGTTCTACCCCTTTGTTTACCCAACGCGCCGTTTGACGCCGTGTTCGCCGCTTGCCAATCTGCGATGCATTAGTTCATGCATGATCTAATAATAATTTCCATTATCTAGCGATAAGTAATGGACATGAATCGTTAGAGCGATTACAAAAATTATCGTCGGCTAAGTGCAGCGACAAGCGTTGGTGCCGTGTTTTAATTTATTTGTGGACATTTGTGGACCTTATATTACAATTTTAATCATGACACTAATTTTATAAATACTTTTCGGTACGATACGACTTTGTAACGAAAAAAACTGCATTAATTTCAAATGATCAGTCCTGACACACGTTCAAAGTATAATATAGTTATGAAGTAATATATTATAATAATAAAGGTCTTGATAAGACAATGATATGAATGCGCTCAATAATGTAAATGCACTTCAGCTTGCTAATGTACGGAGGCTTTATAAAGATATGATAAGATTATTTATAATTATAAACGTGGTATATTCAAAAGATAGGTTTATATTATTATAACATCAGGAATTAGGTATGATTTTCTAGAGTAACACAAATTCCAAATAGGATATCATGAACATTTTTGTGCATTTCTAAATGTGAAATTGAAATTCTTTATGTAGTTATCCCTTATAACACCTAATTATAATAAGGCTACTCTGTTGTTAAAGAATAGAAATTTTAGATGGGCTGACCTGCCCTAATGTGACCTGTGAACTTTGCGGAGGACAGCGCTACAAAGTGTAATTTATCGGGCCGGGGTTGTCGCAAGCGACTAGCGGCGGCGTAGGGCTTCACCGCGTGACTCATTCATTGCACGAGTCCTCTGTTAGTCGTATACCTGCTAATTGTTGACTAACAGTTTTCTTTTTACAACGTGTTTTTGAAATGACACAGTAGGACGTTATGGTTTATAGACCTTCATCAAAAGGAGTTAAAATATCAATACAAATACGTTTTTAAGCACAATGTTTACATCTCCGGCAAAAATGTATTAGAAGCAGCCGCCTTTCCAAAATTCTGTTGTCAGCTTGAATAGATACTCATTCTAAAATTAAGCGCGGAGTCATTATCATCTTTATGTAAATTATTTGATACGGAGGAAATTCTTTGTATCATTAAACACATAATTAATGTAAATGAGTATTTAACTACATAGAAGTGTGGCAAGTCATCTACACGATGAACTGAGTCAGTATTCCAACAATTGCTTGAGGCAATGGGGACGATTGCCGAGAAGTGGCGCCACGTGGTGAGTACCCGGATATGTATACCGCAATGTAAATATGTCATGTATTTTTTTTTCAATTTCAACATATGCGTATATACTGGAGTGAATCATGTCTTGATAGTAGGTAGGTACGAAAGATTAATGAGTAATTTTATGCCTAGCGATCCTCCATTGTTTTAAGATGTCTCTCTGCTGTAAATCATTTCTCTTCTTCTCGTATTTCATATAACAAGAATCCAAACAATGAGAATTGAAAAACGTGCTACATAAGCACACAAACTGGAACAAGAATCGCAATAATCCGGCGACAGAGCAGATTCATTAGCGGCCGCTGGGAGCCGCAGACAATGGCCAGCGCCGGGACAAAGGACGCTCTGAGGCGGCCGACACTGGCACGGCACCGCTGCAGAGCCGGGAACGTACAGCTGTCGTTATGACCAGATCAAAACAAAACTATACAATTAGAAGTAATCTCGAATAGCCTTGGTTTTAATAAAATACTAAATGCAAGGTAATGGTCGAAAAATAACGATGAACTTAAAAGTTTTTAAAAAAGCTTTTAAGCTGAGTGCTTCTTTTAAAATAAAAGTTTGCAATACGAAATCGAATACTTTTTACGAAAATGTTTATGTCGTAATTTAATTGCAAGGGAGAAACGAAAATCACTGGCACAGAATTATCGAAAAACGTGGTAGTGCTTTGCCAAATTCATAATAATTATAGTGTATATTTAAAGTAATAATAATTTATAGTTCTATCTTCATAATTTGTAGTGTATAAACAAATCTTAACTTTTCGGACAACGGTAAGGGTCGTTTTGGTTTCACCATATACACGACAATGTATGTGCCCTGTCCCTTTACAGACAGAGAAATGCGCACGTCGCACCAAAAAGTCACGTTACAACTTTTGGTCTTAATTTTTTCCGCAACGCACGATAAGGCACTTCGTTCCAAAAGTTGAGTCTAGATAAATTATAGAAACAACGTACGCACTTATTTATTTCATTTTTAGATTTCATATCAATGATTAATCGATTTATTTATTGAAAAAAAAAAAGATATAAATCATATTGTAATTGGTGTATATGTTAACACTTTATTAATATTTGAAATGAAAAAAGTGATTTGTGCTAGGGCACGTGAATGCATCCGAACGTAAAGTGAGGTGATGTAGTGAGGTGCTTGAGGATACGAAGTGCCGAGAGAAACCGGCCTTGCGCCGCCGCCCGATGCGGCGCTGATGCCCCTTTCTCCCGCTTCGCATCCGACGCATTGTTCACACTTCATGAGCTGCATCGTAATTGTAACAATATTTATTTGTACGCCCATCAGTTTCACTTGAATGAAACTTCGTCGAGCAGAGAAATAGTGTCGAATACTTACACTCCGTAACGGCAGCTCGTATGTGCACGTTATTAATGGCATAATGGAAAATAACATAGGAATAATTTATCATTGCCAGAACATAGCAGTATTTTTATAGATATTTTAGCTTAGATCATAGAATTTTCTGATTATTTATGTACACATACACAAACTATTGTTGCCTTTATTATGGTGTTATGTTGTGTCCACGGCCGCCAGCACGCGCCGGGCGCCGCCTCGTCTCCGCGGCCCTCACGCCTCAGGTCGACACAAACGGCTCAAACCCAATGAACGACCCTTGAATCCGCACTCGGCTCTATTTTTAAATGATCGTTGAACCACCCGCGGCATCGTGACGTCACGGAGCGCCTCGGTTTGTCTGTGGCATTATTTTGTCGTATGAAAGGTTCACAATATATTTTACTGTTCAGAATAAAGTTAAACGTCTTGTTATTGAAAGGTAAATGATTTTTTTAAAGAATTTAAGATCAGTTTTGATATTTATTAATTAGTTCTTTAGATTAAAGTTTTAGTATTAATTGGAAAGGGAAAAACAAGTACTACAATAATCAAATACCAAAATCGTAATGTACATAATTATACTTATAATATACATATATTCTGAGGTGCTACAAGCGATGACGAACGTGGTTTTGGAAGTTTATGTAACTTTTGTTGAGGTATCACGGCTCACGAGTTAATTATATTTTTATTAAGATGATATAAACTAACGCCGTCATGCTTTTCAGAAATGTAAATATTTACTACTATTTAAACTTTTTTATATGCAGGTGTTGAACTACGAAATGTTACTGTTACGAATGGAAGTTCGAACACGAAGGTAAAAAGAAATGGCAAGTGATAGCGAGTCAATGTGTGGTGTAGCGACCAAGTGGCCCAGTGCTGCGGCCGGAAGGGCGAGAGTGGGTAGATGTGGGTCGCCGCGCGCTGCTACTGGGCCAAGAGCCGTGTGTGCGCTAACACGAACAATATTCTAATACACCCTAGAATTAATACGTATTAAAAATGTTACTCGCTCAAAATTAACTCTCTGTTTTCACGATCACCATCAGATGAAGTCAGGGAAAGCTCGGAGTGAATACAGCAGGTGGATGCGGGTGCGGCCGCCTCGAGCAAACGAGTCCTCAACTTGGCAAGTAGGTGACGGTCGTGCGCCGCCCTCCGGCTGCCCTCACGCTGCCCTCACGCCGCCCTCGCGACACACAATCCGAACAACGTCCCACTCGTTAAAATGGAACATCTCGTTGCACTATTTGCAAACTGGGCCTTGATTTAGTCCCAATGGCTAATGTTTCGTTAAACAATGTTACACAGATAAGTAGCTACATGTTTAAGTATTTTAATTAAAACTTACTATATTTCGAAGGAAAAGATAAGTATGATTGATGATAAGTTTATAGGTCATTTTCACTAGCTAAGCAGACATTATAATCTGAATTTAGATTTTACTTCTAAAGTTTTTTTCTTGAACATTTCTTATAACAAGAAATCCCACGACAGAAACAATAACGTATAAAGCTATCGGTGTCGAAAGCGCTATTTATTATAATAAGCCATTTGAAGCATGAAAATGTTATGTGTGTAGGGCTTCGATCACTAATATGAACGTATGGGTACAAATTAGTTTTCAGTAGAACCTCTACTGCGCATAAATTGGTTATAAATAACGCTACTTATCATTCACCACGAACATCTCAGTTTCTACGAGTGATTGAATATGCAACGAGATATGTGGCAAGATGCACGCGAGCGGCCGCCGGTGACTCAGTGCCGCTTCCGGTTCGATGTCCCCCTTAGGGAATCTCGGACGAGGTTCATTTTAGATCACAAATTGGCAAGAATTAAAGTTAATGAGATAACTAAACTAACTAAGCGGTAAAACGCTACGTTGTTTGATTTTGGAAAAACAACAGCCTTGTAAAAACCGTGTTAACCGCTACTGTAGTGTGTTTGAATGGTGCGGTAATAAAGAACTACATAGTTCGCATGTATCTTCACACAAAACTACTTTACACAACCTACCTTTGGTTGACCTCAGGTAAAACATAAATTCTAACACGGGACTTATTACAAATGTCTGAAGACGCTAATGACGGTCGCAGAATAAAAAGAAATCTTTTAAGATATAAGTTTCAAATAATACCTATAAATAATTATTTCAACTATTGTTATTTGTCTATAAGTATTGCTCAGTGAAGTAACCGACCGCAGTTCCTCACAGTGGCGGTGCTGTGCTCCTCGAGCCGCGCTTAATTACCCGGGGGTTATGCGTACATGTGCCACTCGTTACGCACGCTTTGAGATGTACAGCACTGATGCAGCCCACATGTGCAACGATGGCTACAAGTGGTTTCAATATAAAATCAAGCGCATCTCACTTTACATTGACCAATTGGTAATAAAATCTTTCACAATCCGATAATATTTTTGTCACGAAAGATTTTACAAGGTTCTCCAATTTTTGTGCAAGTGAATCTTAGCAGTATTATAATCGTAGGGGGAGAATATGTTGCTGGGTATGGATTATACAGACACGAACGATTTTGGCGTGTTGCGTTAATTTTATTCGGCTCCACCCAAATGGCTAGGTCCATGTACCAGTTCATTTCTTCGTTTACATAATGATATAGCTAGAGACAGGGATTTTCATTACTTCTAAAATTGTCTTAGTTATTTATTTATTTTGTTTATTGTTGATTAGAGCGACATAATATAATTCAAATACACTTATTATAAAATTTATTCATTATAAAATTATACATTTAAAAAATAGAAAAAAAAATTAGGTAACAATGGTAATAATAAAGTAAACTTTAATATTCCTTCGATGTTTATTAATTGCATTGAAAATTGATTTCATTTTACAAGATAAATTATTGTACAAATTTATACCTACTCTCCGTTTTGGTAAATATTTGGCAACCTACCCACATCATTTTATTTACCGAAGAATCAGAATCGAAAAATCGGATACAAAACTATTTTATTTACCTGACTATGTCCTAAGGATAATGTTTTTCAAGCATATGTATGTGCATATGCTTGAAAAACATGCACCCGTTTCTTTAGCACGCTCTACAGTTCAAACATCTTGGCGGATTATAACATGTGAGGTGTCGTTGAATTCGTCTTTATTGCGGAACTTACATAAATTCAGTATATAATTATTTAATATAACACTAGAGAATAGAAAAAAGAAGGGTGGAAAGATTTTATTTGAATCTCAACTATACTTATGGATGACAAATAAAAAACTGAATAGTAGACAATAAAAGAATCTTTAATGCAACACTTTTACGAAGTTGATTTGGGTGTTGTATGTTGAAAATTTTATTTTGTAATTATTTTACTTTACCTTCCCGATGAGCCAGAGACTTAAAATTTGAAATCGTATTCGGACAATAATGGGGTAATTTTCGTTAAAATTATGTGGTACTTTTTAGTCTGGTGGTGATGTAATATTATTTACTGTATACATATTTATGGAGTCTAATATATATGTATGTGACAATCCGCGACTCTCCTTCGGAGACTTCTGGCAGCCTCACTTTGAAAACCAAAGATGTGTAGGTATATAGGTGTGTCTCACCGTGGCGGCGGCGGGCGTGGCTCGGGCCAGGCGTCGCGCAGCAGCAGCAGCGCGTCGCGCAGCGCGGGGGACGCGCGCCGCGCACGCACTCCTGCGACACACGGAACACACACGTTAGTCCTGCTAGCTTACTCATAGACACACACACATAAGGCCAGTAGCATACGAATATAATATATTAGTGTCCGATTATTCCCAAGAATGAAGTGAATTTTATTAGACGTCCGTTTGCAGCCGCCCCATCGCTGAATATAGTCGTTGCTATAGTGAAACGTACCATAAAAGTATGCGAGTGAAGCTCGCAACCAGCAGAAGAAAGTGTAGGTAAACAATCACAGTGCTCTGTAATATTTTAAAACGGTTCACGTACGGTAATGAAAATTAATGGTGTTCTGGTAATTCAACGTTTCAGTTAATTTCCTGGGAAGTGGTGGGAAGTCGCTCGCCGCCGCCCGCTATCGGCAAGGGCATCGCTCCTCGCTTATCGAATGACTAATTAAATAGGTATATTGTGTAGCACCGACTTTAGACATGAAAAATAAAACACTTTCTACTTACACAGTTCTAATTGAAGTTCAATATTTTCAGTGGTCAAGAAAGTATAAACATATAGGAAATTCGATCATTTCATGAAGCATACATTTAGGATAAATATAAATTCCAGTTAAATTTGAAATATTAAAATGTACCAACTTAAATAAACTTTCTTTTAAATTTCGAAAGTTAAACAAAAATGTAACACTTTTCAGATATTGCTAAACAAAGGAGTCGCTTACTAATAGACTTGTTTGCGAGTCGAGAACGTTTGAAAAATAAATGAGTACGGAGTTGGTTCGACCGCTCGTTGAAACGGAATAGAATACATACTTAGGGTGGCATTTTCCAAATGGGCTTATCAATAAGTGAGCTGGCATTTGCAGCAGTAAAGCGCTAAATAACTAACTGTGTTTATCGCTGCGGAGCCAGTGGTTAAGGGCAGGCGCCGTAGCGGATGGGCAACCCAAATTCTAGTTCTAGCCTAAGTCTGAATATATTGTTCCTTTTTACGCTATTAATAAAAAGCATGGAAATATAAAAACAAACTGTGTTATACATAAATGACCTCGCGTATTAATTTCTGCACTAACTTTGCGTAAACTAACCATAACTCAGTGTAGCCAACAACTTGGTAGTTAGTTGGGTAGTTTTTATTATTTATTTTTGTTATATGTTCATTGATTTGTATTTTTTGCAGTCGTTTATAATTTATTATAGTTAATTTATTATAAAGTATATAGTTTGAATTAATTTTTATAGTCGATTGTTTTATAGTCGTTTATTAATTTTACCGGTTCACTTATACATACAAGGTTACGAGGCGACCATCTTGGTTCGCGGGAGTGGCAACGCACCTGTGATCGACTTTAGATGGAACCCCATGTCTATATAAAGCTGCTTACAGATGTCCATGGGCGGCAGAACCACTTACCATCAGGTGGACTGCATGCTCCTGTAAAACTTTTTTCTTATAAAAAAGAACGGTACACTTTACATCACTTGCAACTAAATTTTATGTAAAAAAGGATAAATAATTATATAAAATCATTAAAGATGATTATACCCAGCCGGACCGATGGAGGGCATCTCGTTATATATTAAGGTATTCCGCTGTGGGAGTGGCGCACACACGTACACTCACACACGAACGCTGATCACAGGTGTCCTAGGGCGTTCACCCGCGACCTACATTTAAATCTGTGGTTGGCCAGCTTTACTGGAACTACCGAAGTTGTTACGAGTACCTACTTAATATTAGTCATAAAAATCCTACATATTTTAACAGTTAGAATCCTAATATATAAATCATTATTTAAAAGATTCCAACTACTTAAAAATTGTAAAAAGAAATATCCACTACAATAATAAAATATAAATTGTATTTGTAAACATTAACCTCCATCGGACAAAGTCGAAAAAAGAATAACCCTTATACAGCCATATAGAGTTAAAATATTAATGACATTTTTTAAAATTCAATGGTAGAACCAGTATGGTTACGGAGGTATTATTGTTACACCTATTTTTTGTGTTTTGGTAGAAGAATATGGATGTCAGCTTATGTACATGTGAGGCAGTCATCTTAGTTCTCAAAAGCGGCAATGTGTGTGTAGATGAAATCCTTATTCTACGAGTATAATTAATTATGGAGTTGGCTATAGATGTCCATGGGCGGTAATGATCATTTACCATTAGACAGGAGGTAGAACCAACGTAGATCGACCGGGGAAGTACCATCGCCACACCTATTTCTAGCGTGAAACAGTTCTTTCGTTTCAGTGAAATGGTGTATTGCCGGCTCACTTTTATATGAGGCGACCATCTCTGTCCTCGGGAGTAGCAACGCATCTGTGGTCGACTTCATATAGAAACCCCTGTTCTATATGAAGTTGCTTACAAATGTCCATGGACGGCAGTAACTACTTACCATCAGGTGGGCTGCTTGCTCGCTTGCTACATATTTATAAAAAAAACGGACAGCATGCTAGCAGCATGTAACCGTGTAGTTCACTCGGCGCCTGACGATGTGGCCCGCGGAAAACATAATTGTTAATGACCAGCAATAACCCGCCTAAGTGGAAAACTACTCGTACATAATGTTTTTCCTATTTGCTGAATGACTTAAAATTGCTCATTTATACACATTTAGAGAGTTTTAAGTTGACATCAAATAAAGGAAAAGGTACATGAGTTTTACTTATATGTATTACAGTTCAAATAGTGACAGTATCCCTTTGAATTTTGTGTCGTTACAAGAACATATTGCTTATTTGAAATGGAAGTACCATTTGTAACATTTTAAACCCATATTTTTTTCTTAAAAGTATTCTTTAAAATCTTAACAGAAATAATTTTAATTAATGTTTGCCGTTGTAAAGGCTTTAGAGCCCTGTATCGGCAAAGTACTGGTTCCTATCGAGCTAATAGCTTGCCCGATTAGGTTAAGTGGTAATTACGCTAATTACCAGGCTGCGCTCGACAACAAGTACTTTACCGATTAAGCTTTCAATAAAGTGCTCTATCTCAGAATTCTCGTCAAATTCTTGTAGAGTCAAGAACGGGGCAGTAACGCAATGCGGACGAAACACATCAATCTATCAAGCTATATGCGTAAAGATTAACGAGATTAACATTTAATTGCAAAAATTAAACATTTTGTACGTTATTGCTATGTATTTCAAGAAGAAAAAGTCTTACCAATGTAGAAACCTATTAATAATGAAATTTAAGTAGATAAGTCTTTTTATTATTCTTTAATTAATGTTATAATTTAGGGACTAAATATCAATCCTGGGACAAAACAATAATTAATTATTTCTTGTATTTATATTGCAAACGAATACCACTGACAAGATAGTTATGGGCCTGCTGCTCATAAAGTGATCTGTGACTAAGTTTAGTTTTGTTTGTTTATTTGTGTGTGAAGTTCGGCACCGGCCGGCGTGACTCACCGCGCGGCGACGGCGACTGTCCCGGAGATATTATTGTGACTTATGCGACAAGTGGCTCCTCTCCTATATTATCTGTCTGGCTATCTGAATTATTTTTGAAGATATACTTTAATTGAGCGTTCGGTAGTATTTTTTCTAAATTAGGTTTAATGATGGTAGAGCCGCACTTACACAATGATGGTTTTTAAGTCCGGCTTTTTTAGCGTAAAGCCATTAAAATATTTATTCTTAAATTTTCTGTTGATGTTAAAGTATGTTTACTTTTCCAACGATATTTGTGGCGATTGCATGTTTGCTAATGGTGCTGGTGTATTGGAGACAGGATAAAATATGTGTTAAAATAAAGGATTTTAAGTAAACTCATAATTAACACTTGGGCACTATTCGTTGACGATAATTTAAAAAATGTCACATTTTTTGAATCTTTAGGTTACATACATGTTAAATATCATAAATTACACGTACTCGTCGGCAAGATGGCTCTCGACTCTGTTAGCCTAAACAAGTGCCACTAAGAGTTGACTCATCGGCTATAATAATTCACCCCTCTGTAAAGACACTGGCAGTCGCATAACACCAGTGAAACATATCTGAATGAACTGCACTCAATATTTTGATATCCTAAAGTTTTTCTGTAATATTTTACGTAGTCATCTCCTGGTGTCTCAGTGGTTCTGTCACTCTTAACATAAGATACGAATTCTATTTTTTATATATTTTATATATTATATTCAATATTATACCTTAAAGTAGTATGAGTATAAGTAAAAGTACAAAAATATGTAACTAGCCCGCACTTCATACATTTATCTTACAAAGCTTATGTAGTTTGATACCTATATATAGTTCTTCATCGTATAATACGTAATCGATTTCAACATTATGCTAAGCAATAAAGTTTGTTCGAGACCCACATAAGAAGCAACTAGTATGACAGAAGTGTCGCAGCGGGCGCGCGCGTGCCGGTGCCGGGAGCCGGCGGCAGGACGGTCTGCAGGCAAACATTCGACGCTATGTAAATGCGCCATTACATTATGGAGATCTACGGAGCGCGATAACGCCGCACAGCCACTACAAGCGGCCCTTCAGTTGACCTCACCCTGACTCTTATTTTTTAGACCTATAAAGTGCGAACTACGAACATAGCCGACGACGTGTCGGCAAGGCGTTACTAAATATGTTCCTCTGTCGGTAATCAAGTTACGCACCTAAAATAGATATCGCCATATATTATGACCATAACAGACTATATAAGAATATTAATTATAACGATCACTAAGAATAGGAATTTCGACATTTTAAGCGCAGGCCGAGTTTTAAGCTTTATCTTTTGTATGTGCGTGGTGAAAATTTATGTCTCCCAGTTTTCCACATTCAGCTAACAAGGCACTAAGTGTATAAGAAACATGCGCTCCTATTTCTTTTACGCAATAAACTTAACATGATAAAAGACGTACACGAGCCGCAGTGTGGAAGCTAGCAATGTTTTCGCCGGGTCAAGTTTTTATGGTTCATGAATCACGAAGTTTACGTTTGAACAAAATGTTTTTCTCACAGCTTTTTAAGAGAATACCGAATATTCGTAGTTTTCTCAAGATGACCATATCAACCACATGCTCATTAAAAACAAAAAAAAATGTAACAAAGATGTATTCTCATACCTTTGCAAAAAAAGATCGGCAGATATCGCCGCCTGCATCACAGTTTCCACCCTATTTTTTATAATATATAGATATAGGTCATAAAGCGATCATATAAAAATAAAAAATAATAGTAAAATTGTTTTCATCAAAATTTCCAAAGAACATGCCCTCCATTTGACGATAACTATGGTCACAACTGCTCATGTAACTCTGTGATTAACCCCACATATGATTAAATTCTTACTCGAAATTGGCTAAAGAGTCATTGCTACTCCAGAGGAATAGGTTGCAACACCTCAGATAAGAAGGATATGGTAAAGACCCTTCAAAGACAATATCTGCGCTTAACACTGATGTTATTGGGTAGAAATAGGTGGTAATGACGCCGCCATCGTTAAACAACAAAGGACTGTAACACATTTTTGTAAAAAAAATAACAAAAAATATAACCGACTTCCATGCCACAAAAAAGTAAAACCTAACCTAACCTAATCCATCCCATATAAAACGCCTGAATAATCTCATTACATATCTATGGCAACAAATGGTCAGCTGCT
>DWNE01007160.1:0-12461 GCA_018249875.1 Cecropterus toxeus | reverse complement strand
TAAGAAATAAATTTTAAATTAGTAAAGAAAAAGCACAAGAGGACACAAAATGGCTCCATTTATTTCACGTTAAACATATCATTTCACAGAATTACCTTAGCGCGATTTATTCAATTCCCCATTCATTCCGAAGCGTCAAGCAAACAAAGATTTATTCACACGAGGATACAAAATGATTACAGCAAAGAAAGCAAATGAAGATTAAGCCGCGATTTTACATAAAGATTAGATTATTCCAATTCTGGCGGCAAGAAATCACTTGAGCACGTACGTGTCGCTTGAGAATTTGTGTGGGGAGGTGTGCTTACAGCGCTTACGGAGTGTAAACTTGGCGCCTGTGATTGCCAAGTTATAAGTGCCTGGTTATACAATGACAAACTTGCAACAGATATTGAATCGCATGCTTTCGGAGGTCTTAGCATAGGAACTATGCAAATGCAAAATGCATACGAACATACAATACGACGCTTACATAATCCAGAGTTTCTTCGGAGAATATAATTTTACTATAATTTACGATTTAAACTGATATTATTGCGGAATTGATAAATTTTAATACGTTACGGGTACTCATGATATACGATTTTTTTAATTTCTTTTTGCCGATATTTTATATATGTATTTAGTATTTTTTTTTTTTACTTGGTCACATAACAAAGAGCTGCTTATAATACTTTAATTGTCGTGTGTTTCAGTTTTAATGGTTATAGGTACATACAATGCTGCGAAACTTTATAAGTCCAAAAAAAGCTAAAGTATTCTATACGTAATTTTTATGTAGTAAATATGTTTTGTATTCTTTTTAAACATTTTTTTAAGAAACCACCAGAGAGTTCAACTTAGTACTTCTACTTGTCAAGTTCTAGTTGAGCTAAACTTTGACAAACTTGCAGTACACATATTGAATCTCGTGCATCGAGGCGTCGTATATTGCTTATGTAGGTACACACAAATGACAATCAAAGATGTTATGGTTTTCCGTACTTTCATGAATACACATGCACAAGCAACAAATCACTTGATCACGTACGAACGTGCCGCCGAAAATTTGCGAGGGCTGGTGTGGTTAAAGCGCTTAGAAAATGCAAACATGGCGGCTGTGATTGCCAAGTTAAATGTGGCTTAACTACACATTGATAAACCGAAATGGGGCTACTCTGAGCATCTCTGAATCTTTTATCGTACGTATAAAACATTTATCTCAATATTTCTTCAGAATTTAGATTTAATGCTTGATGTCTATCGAGATATTAATATTTAATTCTTTATGGTGTAAAATGGAATAAGATAGTAAACAAACTTGGGAATTTTGTAGACTCAAAACGAAAATAGCGAAATAATTGGCGTTCTCATTTGAAATATTCATGAAAATATTTCTGCTTTAAGTAAAATTATTATTTCTGGCATAAAACAACACAACTTTATGTGAGCAATATATATAAGTATTCGAGTTCACTTACAGTTATTTCTAAACACAAAATATAGAAAGAAATATTTTTCCTTGTTTGAATCTCATTTTATATCAATTACAAAGTTGGGAGCAACGAACTTACACGTAGCGTCCCAGCGGCGATACGGAGCGTAGATTAAACTCGTGTTTGGTAGAACATACATGTTCATACATACATGTTTACTGCTCATATGTACGAGTAACATTCCCGTGGCTCGCGACAACATTTGCAAGGCGCTTCCTTGAGAAATAATTTGGTTGTACCTACTTGTTCTGTTTACCAATTACAATGTCATATTAAGTAGGTATAATATGATTTTATTAACACTCCGATAATTGCTTTTCCCTCGGCGCTTTTCGATGTTTATATTGTTATAAGACTACAAGTACAAAGGAACATGAAGTTCACCTCACCAAATGGTCACAGCCGCCCACGGAGATTTGTTACCCTAATATACGACAAGTATTCTATCTGAAGTCGTTCCTAGGTGATCTGCCTTGCTAAGGCACGATGGTGATGGTGATGATGGTCGCCTCTTTTGTACGTCAAACGGCATCCACACCCTTTGACCTAAACGCAAGGAATATTTCAAAATAAAAAGGCGAGGGTTTGGTACAGAGACATACCTATACTAAGTCTAACTACACAAGTTCTGGCACCTTTTATTACATTTAAGTGTCTTGGTTGAATATGTGTAAACGTGATTGAATTGGATTCAAATGCAACATTCTTTTTGAAAGCTTTTATTTATATTTTGCCTGCTGAGTACAAACAAAATGGACGTAAAACCATACGTTACATCCTAATATACACTTTATTATTTTTAATGTATTTTTTTTTATTTCTTAAGATAAAACGCTAAATTGAACACTATAAGCAATTGTTATACTTACCTTTAAGCGTAATAGCTAATTTATACAACCCGTGCATATAATAAAAATAGTTTCAAAGACTGATAAACAGTAAATGTGAAAATTCATATGTATTTAATGTCTTTCTTTGAAATTACATTCAACGAAATCTACTAAATTTAATTTGATGTATTGAAATTCTAATATAATAATCTAAAGTATTTTCTGTAAACCGTGTATCGATTTAAAATTTAGTCCTCGTTTTATTAAAATACATCCATATACAAATGTTTATAAAATTTAAAGTTATTTTATTTATTTCAATGCAGGTGAAATCGCGGGGCACGTCAAGTATGCAATATTAGCGGTTCGGATATTGGTCGATTGTAAAATACGGATACATCTCATTGAAATCGTTATTCAAATCATGGGCTATTGGGGTGGAAATTAACGGCCGATGAAACAATACATTTTCAATTTACATGCCACCACTACGATTCTTAATTTGATTTATATTGTGATTACTATGTTACGTGCCGGCGTTTGTCAATTAGTGAATAATTTATAATTTACTTCATGTGAAGTAACCGCACATAGCTATCTGCAATTACAAGACTCGTGCCTAAGGTATAAAATATATGTTGCTATACACGAGGACTAAATTGGAACCAGATAGGCATATCTCCTTTATCCTTGAGAAGATGAGATGGACGGTTAAAACTATTTTTATTAGACAGAAATAGTTAGAAGGCTGTTAGTAGGAGGAGGTAGTGTCACTGTCATTCCAATATAATTTATAATAAGTTATGTTACATTTTTGAAACGTGGGTGAAATTGCAGAGGGTGAAATCACTGATAAGAAATATGTTTTAATTGTTGTACTCTAAAGTATAATCGTAGATATAAATATTTAATTAAATTCTTGGTAAAATGTCTAATAATAATCGTTTTGAAATGAAGAACTTGATTGGAGAACTTGAGAAATACTATTATACAACAACATTTCATTTTAAAAATTCTCCTTTATATACACAAATTAATTACAAATTATACTTTACTTTCGAATACAATGCAAAAGATTTTGTCGATTCACAACACGACGCACTATCGATAATTCTCTAAATAGCAATGTAATTTATATTACCCTTATTTTTTACGTTAATGTATCTCGTAGTTCTGTATTTCTATAAATATATTTTTCTTTTCAAGAATTACACTGAAACATTGCAGGTGTATGAAATGTTTAATTTGTTACGCTTCCATTCAAACTTCAGCGTGGTATAAAATGTGAGGCAAAAATATTCTGCTCGGAGCCGATATTGTGGTAAAAAATGTATCGCTTTTCAGAAAACGTGCAGTCTGTAAACAGACGTGCTTATAGAAGCTTGAATATTAAAAATTTAATCCGGGTTTTACACGTACAAGAGTGTTTTTCATATTGATATTTATTGCGAAAATATTATGTAAATATGCGAACCCAGATAGATGCAGCGAAACATAAAAGTTAGTATTGGTAATAAAGATATACTTGCCTGTTTTCTAGAACTCAAATATTCATAAATCTATACTAATATAATATAGACATAAAATTTGTAAGTTTATGAGTTTGTAGAGGGTAATCTCTGGATCTCCTAAGCCGATTTTAAAGTTTTTACACCAATAGAAAGCTACATTATTCCTCAGTAACATAAGCTATATATTATCCTAGTTAATGTAAAGTGTTATTCGTGGTAGTCGAATTTGCAAAATAAGTAAAAAAACCGTCGAATGAAACATTTTTTTCGAAAGATGCTGTAACGGTAACATATATATGATTAAGCTGTGAGTCAAACAAATAAAGCAACTAAGTTTTATAAAAAATAGTTTGAATTATTCAATTATGAAAAAAATTAAGAGCCCATCTAATGATATGTGGCAATACATGTTTTCATATTTTTATTTCCTGATTCACAAATTTATTTTTTTAATATTTAGTTTTTTTCGTTTCATTGCGGGGATAATTATTTCTACATAAGATTGAACATCATCATAGGACAGCAATTTGATACGATACTACGACTCAAATATTTTCGTCGGATACGTAAGTTCACAAAATTCCGGTTTTCCTACAAAATACTTGTAAACAGAAAAGAACATAAGTGTATGTAACACAGACGGTATATTTTTGTAGCTCTAGAAATGAAGCTCCTGTCCGAGTTCGTTATAGATGCGCTGCTATCCCTAAAGACAAAGTTAAAACCTCTTCTATAAGGCACATAGAAATCTTGGTAATTCTTTTCACCAAAGCACGGAAACGCTAAACATAAACAACACTATTTATTAGCCAGAAATGGGTGTGGCTATAGTGCCACAAGAGTGGAACAACTAAATTAAATTAATATAGGAAATATTACCATTAAGTTAATATAGTACGACATTTCATTAGTTTTCTCTAAAACGAAGATATTGCTAAATAGATACCCAAGTTTATACACACACTCACATAATATACCATACTTATAACAACTTAATAAATAACTATGAAGCAAAGTAAGACATAGTGAAAAGCAAGAAAAAACGTTTATCTTAAGCTCGTACAATACGACTATATTTATCTAAACGTTTGTCCCAGAAACTCATGAATTGTCTAGGCAAGGTAGACATTTTAAAAGTAGGTAAATTGCTTGACCTAGCTTTGGGATTTCTTTAATTTTCCCTGAATCCCGGCCGGGCGCTTGTTTGAATAATAAAGTTAGAACAATAGCCTTAAAACTGCCACGAAAATGCACGCCATATTGTTTTTAGGGAACTAATGACAGTAACTACAACTACATTGTGTTAATGTGTAAGTTATAATTTGAGTGCGGTAGTAAACATTAATTTAATTTACGATTTGTCACCTCGGCTGAGTCGCAGAATGTCGGTATCGCGTGACTAGGCGTCGCACGACGTGGCATCCGCGTCATTTCTGCGGTATCCACGTGTACTATAGTTACAGGGACATAAAATATTTATTATTCAGTATAGGTGAAAATACATAGTTAAGTGTATGAAGGTGACTTTTATTTTAAGTTTAAATTTTATTAATGTTTGAATTAAAATACAATATTTAAATACGCAGGTATTAAAGTATTGGTACCTGCTTGCTCGCAGGTCACATTGTCTCAGGACAGGTCAGGACAAAGTTCATAAATCTCATACTGAAACTTTATATTAAAATACATACTGTTAATTGTTTACTGGAATTTAAAACTTTCCATATTACTGATTTTAATTGTGTAGTTTTGAGTTATTTGGAGCGTCCAAAGCCTACCTAAAGTTTTGTTGTTCACGGAATTTGTTAATTGTTTACAAAATAACACTTGACAACATCCAACTATCCAAATTGCTTTTTAGAGGAAAACATATTAAGCTTGAACACAAAACCTCCAATAAAATAAGAAAACAAGACTACGCCAGGCTTGAATGTTTATCCTTAAAAATAACATGTTAAATCAGGCCAACTTTATGGGTACCCTAGCCTTTTCGTGAGCTTTCGCTGCATAAATTACTTTCAATTCATCCGGACTACGTTTGTGTTGCCGCTCAAACGTACCACATCAAACGAAAATTTTGTCATCATCATTAATATTTATGTACTTGTGGGACCCGTCTCACTGCCACTGAGTAGCGGGTATTAAGATTGGAGAAAATAAGATTGAAGTGAAGAAATTAGACCAAGACGTTGCTACATGTTGTTAACATGCAATGGTTAGTGTTATTTTCTTGTATTTATTATGTAAATGATTTACACCAGTAAGACACGTATGGTTCAGCGCATACTCGTATGTGTAATTGTACATTTAAGTATGCGCTGATGATAACAATGTATGACGTACAATTGTAACATCGATGAATTAGTTTAGTTGACGATGATTCCAATACAGTCGTTGTCGATGTAAGTGTTAGTTTCTAGTTTCGCCTTTTTTATAATATGGAAGTAAGACCTGATAAGATCAGTCTTATCTGAGGTTAGCCACAGACATTGCTGCTAAAAATGGCGCGTAACAGAACTAAATGTGACGCGTAACAGGAAAATGTGACGGCAAATATCTCTCATACGTCGATGAAGAAGTTGATCGATGTTGTATTACTTTTTTGTAGAGTAATTATCTAGTTAATTGAATGCGGATCGACATACATACATTCCATATACGTTAACACATAACTAACTAAAAGTTGTACCTATATATGCCCTATATTTGATTCATCGAATTTAAAACGTAATTGATATATAAATCGTTTACTATAATATATTATTAAATATTTTATTTTGTTGTATATCGAGGTTTCTGATTATTTTTTTATATATATTGAAATCCTTATTACTATTGAAACCGTTACTTCTTAAAATGTATAAATATATTAAGTTAACACAAATGACGTAACAAATTAAATTTATCATCAGTAAAATTTCCGCTAAACCAAATTTATTTTGAATTAAGTAAGTGCGTAAGTTAGATTTTTTTTTAACTGGGAATTGTCTATCGTTTGATGATATCGTTAATCCGCTAGCGATAGAACAAGTCGGTATTGGAGATATTACTGTCTGCACCTTAATTTTATTTTAAGCTGATCTACATTTTCTGTGCCATTATTCAAGGTTCGCGTTTCGTTTGTTAAGGTTGAATTTTTTCATCCTCCTTGTTAGTATAATTTAACTTTTTTAACTTGATTATGCCACCAGGCCCTTGACAACAATCCCAAGGGGCTGGCATCGCGTCTCATTATTTCATTTTTAATGTGTAATTAAGGTTGTTTACTTCATCATTTTACAGTCCAATTTGAAAATGATCTTTCGTAGAATTAATACTTAAACGTCAAAAGAAGATACTAAATACAGTTCCTCGCTCATTCGTAAGGGTTTATACGATACTTAAAATGTGTTTCGAATTCAGAAGCTGCACCGTGATGTCTTTTATAGCCTTATAAGAACAGTGTTAGGTACTGCTCTGCTCTGGATTGAAAAGTGTTTTAACAGATAATCCAGTCGTCAGGAGTAGCATCGCATCCATGGGTGACCTAAGGTGGGACTGGAAGTGGCCACTTAACACTAGGTAGACTGCACGTTTGTTTGCTATGGGATAAAAGTAAATAACTAATAATAAAAACAGAAACTGAATATTAGTCATATGACCAAATGTTATGAGTCTTATGGCATAATTTATCTAATTAATTGTACTTTATTTAATTAATTGCAAACTGTTTTTTATATAAATATTTTTTCTCTTAAGTATGTTAGCGCTAAATATTATTTCATGTTGTTTGCACCTGTAATTGAGATGACACTTAGACTTAATTTAAATAATTGTATTAATTGTACATGTATTATTGGTGCTCATTTTGTTGGTGTAACTTAAATAAATAAATAAAATCATAAATAAAAAACGAAATATGTCATGCGAATCATAGCAAAGTACTAGTAGTATTTCGTTTTATTTTAAAGGAATTATAAAACTTCATTACATAATAAAGTAGAAAGCACTTACCTAGCGGTGGTTGGCATAAAGTACTCGCTAATACCTTCCTACGCAGCCTTTACCAGTCCATTGTTCATTCTTTCAGTCATGAAAACACGTGTAAAATATTTGAAAATGATTTAGATGTTAAATATGAAAATAAAGATAAGATTTAAGGTTTTTCTATACATAAGGTCTATATGTGTCATTCTCTTAGGAGTAGTGACTTCCTCTAAGAACTTATTATATTCTTAAAGTAAAATGTAATTGTTTCACCTCGAAAATATTTAAGTGGTTTTATGCTTCTATATCTATAAATCTCCTCGTGAAAGTTCTATCAAGTTTATAATGTTTTTCAAGACATGTTTAACCTTTGCAACATACAAAGGAATATGGACAATAAATAGGTTAATTTATATGGCACTGTAGTGATTTTGCATAAATCTTGAAGTAATCGCGCCACTGTTTTCTAAATCATGCTAACGAAGTTTTTTTAATAAGTAGTGCAATAACAGCTAATATATATTTTTTAAATAAGTAGCGTAATATCCAGTATAATAAGATAAGAAGGTCTGAGTTGAGACGAAAAGCTGCTCTCCAAGCATGATCTTGCCTGTCTGGAGATACTTACCATCAGGTGGACTGCATGCTCGTTTGCAGCTTTAATGTGATAAAAAAACTGAAGCGGGCTATGCCGCGAGAATAAGCTAGTACCTAAACAGCGACGCGAATATGATGTTATTAAAATAATCATTGTTGCATTTTTTTTATTAATATGAAGTAGCAAACGAGCAAGCAGCCCACCTGATGGTAAGTGGTTACTGCCCACGGACATTTGTAAGCAACTTCACATAGAACAGGGGTTCTATATGAAGTCAACCACAGATGTGTTGCTACTCCTGAGGACTGAGATGGTCGCCTCATATAAAAGTGAGCCGGCATCCACACCCTTCCACCGAAACACAAGAACTGCTTCACGCTAGAAATAGGTGTGGCGGTGTTACTTCCCCGGTCGTACTACATTGGTATTTGGTATTGATATTGTATAAAATAAACACTATGGGTTATTTAAATACTACTTGAAGTATATTTATGTAAATAGTTATCTTGCATAGCAATTAAAAATCGCTTAGACACCCATATGGCAAACATGAATACAATGTAACATTAACTATTGTTATTACAAAACGTAACGATCACAAACTAACAATACGTGACCAAATATAATTATTGTAGTAACTAGCTTGCTGTGATACGTGCGTTTTTCATACAACAATACTAATAAACTATAGTATTGCAAAAATTATAACAGTAAATATTTTTTAATTCTAACTGGAATCATTTAACTAGGAACTCCTAATCGATTTCAGAAAGAATTAAATTATGTAGGGATATCTTCATGAAAAAATATTTTTTTACTTATATAAATGAGATGATTGTAAAATTTATTACCAACATTGAAACAATTATATTATCAAAAAATAATACTATCAAATATTCTTACCAGAAAGTTAAATTAATTTCCTTATTGATTTAACGAAGAAGAAATTTATCGATGGATGTCTATACAGAAATATAATTTCACACAAGTTGCTTTTACAAACAAGGTAATTGTAAAACGAAAGGTATAATTGGCATGTAACAACATCTAGGGGCTTTTTTTCTCAAAAAAACCAGTAAAAGCCACTTAGATGTGCAAACTTCCGTGGTAATCGATCAAACGTTAACGGAGTCTATAAGACTCGAACAATTTGACGACCCGCGTGGCCGAGCGGTCACCATACCGATCTGACGCGCAGTGGGTCCCGGTTCGATTCTCGGCCAGACAAAAATATAAATGATGAGTTTAGATTTCTGTTCTGGGTTTGGGTGTTTGTGTATTCGTGTTTGTGTGTCCATGGCACCCACGACACAGTAGAAAATCTTAGTGTGGGGCTATGAGTGTAGAAAGCGTGTAGCGTGCGTGTAATTGGCCTTTTTATATCAACATACAAGATATATGAATGTGCCATGTTGTGTCGGTTTTGAATAGAACCACTTCTTCCCACTCTGTAGCTGTCATAGACAACTAATGGAGAAAAACAGAAAAGTGGAAATTGGATGACAGTTGACATTTGTAGTAAAATTAACAAACTAACACGGGACATTACATGTTTACGTCGTATGGTCCTTCGAGCCGTATAACCCTTAGCATTATAATAACTGCGTATTAATGTGCAAATGTCTGGGCGATGGATGAAAGGATCTTCAAGGGTCAAGGGATTACGTAACATCTTACAATGTCCTATTTATATTTTATCACTTCGACATTTTATTGTTATTATTACATAAAGCTTCACGTATTTGAAGTTTTAAGTTATACATACATAAATGAGTTTCTTGTATGTATGTACTAGCTGTGCCACACAGTTTTACCCGCGTTTATTAGAGAACAATCGTTTAAAAACAAACAAACAAAGCGTGATGTTATATAGCCTAAAGCCTTCCACGATAAATTTACTATTCAACACAAAATAATTTTTCAATTTGAACCACTAGTTCCTGAGATTAGCGCGTTCAACCAACACACTCTACGGCTTTATAAAAAAAATATACGTGACGAATAGATAACCTTTACGATTAACCTTTGGGAAGTCGGTTAATTATAATATAGATGTAATATATTCTTAATGTTCCTTGTAATGTGGTTTTTGTAGATAGACACAAATTGTAAAAATACCTGGAACAAGACGAGGCGTCTAAAATTATATGATTTGTTACTTAAATATGATACATAGTAAAATATAGTATTTATTTATAACTTAAATATGTACAAATATTATTATTTATACATACAAACATACTGAAATAATGTTGTATTTCAAAATGACTGAATTCCTATTTATCTCTCGCTCGTTATTTATAACGTGCATGCGCGATATCACCAGCAAGACTTACCACTCAATATGAATAGGGATACGTTCTTTATAAAAATCACATAACAATATATTAAGAAAGTGAAATCGGCCAAGTGCGAGTCGGTCTCGTGCTCGAAGGTTTCCGTAGGATTCATCTATATCACCTATAAAAAGCAACAAAAAAATCACGTTCGTTGTATGAGCTCCCTTCGTACATTTATTTTATACTGTTTTTAGTGTTTGTTGTTATAGCGGCAAAAGAAATATATTATCTGTGAAAATTTCAAGTGTCTAGCTGTCGCGGTTCATGAGGTACAGCCTAGAGACAGACAGAGGAACAGACGAACAGACGGACAACGGAGTCTTAGTAACGCAAGTTAGTCACTTTAATATATGCCAAGTTATTTAAGTACATTGTAAGTACTCAAATAGAACTGACATTTCATATATGATCCCTCCGACATAGGGTATTATAAATGAGTATGGGGCACTTGGACCCATTGTCGCGACATATTGCATGTCACTTGTCTTGTAAGGGGTTAAAGGGTAAAGGGTAACCCTTAAAATCCAGGAACCGGCTCGAAGGGCCAAGGAATAAATTACAGTGGATAAAACAGTAAGTAGAATTTATTTTCGATTTATAGCGACTATATTTTTGTAAATATAGATAGATGTGTGACAGAATCAAATACATGACCACCCGCGTGGCGGAGCGGTCATTATACCGGTCTGACACGCAGTGGGTTCCGGCTTCGATCCCCGGCAAGGCAAACATCTGAGTAATGAATTTAGATTTCTGTTCTGAGTCTGGGTGTTTGTGTATTCATCTTTGTGTGTATTCATGGCACCCACGAAACAGAAGAAAATACCAGTGTAGAGTTATTAGTGTAGAAAGCGTTTAAGCGTTAAAAATACTCTGAACTGAAAAATAAAAAAAAATGTCTTTAAAGTCGGTTTACGGATGAAAGTTTTACGTGATATTGTCATAAAGAAACATTGTTGAAAAGATTCATATTTTTTAAATTGAATTACTTTATTCTAACTGCAACACTGAATTAATATCGTGAAAAATACAAAAATCTATGGAGCATTGAAAGATATATTGCATATTTTATTACCTTTCCATGTCATGATTGATAGGCTCGGAAACTACAAAAAACTCTCGTGTTGGAATCGTTTTTCGCGCTATTCACCTCTACAGTCAAAATTTACGCACACAGATGCGAATATGTATGAAAAAGAAACGATCTGTCATGTATTTGTACATAATATAATATCTTTTGTGGTACTTTAATTTTAAAGGTTTTTTACTCCAATACTTCGTCCACATACTTATTAGTGAAAGAAAAATTATAATGTCATTACTTTTTTCTACATTATTCCAGCTTCAAATCTATGCGTACGTGTATAGTGCGTATGGTGGTTTATACATAGAAGCTTTTATATAAACAATATTGCAATCTTTATCCCCTTATTATTATTATTTCGGTTAAGTAAGCGATCACTGATCACCAACCGCGACACCGATCAATCAACTGATTTTTTTTCTCCTGAATTATAGTAATTGAATAAAACATATAGCATCCTAACAACATAAGAATTTTTAAAATCAGATGCTCTTTGATTTTTAAACTTCCATAATCTATGGAACTCTCACAAAAAAGCCGTCACGGAACGCCTGGCAGATGTGAAACAACGTGTTCGTGCAATATATATTCGGGGACGTCTTACCTACCGGACTCTCGTATGCTACGGTTAAGTCGACATAAGGGCGGTTGGGTAAGG
>DWNE01007159.1:0-12462 GCA_018249875.1 Cecropterus toxeus | reverse complement strand
ATTGGTATGAGATAATCACATATAAAAATATTGGTGATATGTTTCCTTTTTTTTGCCAGGTATGAATTCAGTTTTGTAGGTGGTAGAACCAAGATCGTTCGACCGAGTGTTCAACGCATCTGTGATCGACTTCAGATAAACTCCTGTTCTATATGAAGTTGCTTACAGATGTCCATGGGCGGTAGTGGCCACTTACCATCAGGTGGACTGCATGCTCGTTTGCTTCTTCATTCTTATAAAAAAAAAAACTTTTGTTCTTTAAAATTCAAATTCGTTCACAAGAAATGGTCTAAAGGCCATATTTTGATAACTAACTCTTCTTTTCAATTTTAAACCCCGTGTAAGAAGGTAAGCAAGCTTTTGAAACAATTGGAACTTTTTGTCATAAAACTTTTTGTCAATAAACATAACAAAGCACACACTATTTATATAGAAACTACCTTTAAAATAAACAGATTAGATATAGGTAGTGTCGGTATGCGGTATAGTTGAATGCCTGCCTAAATGCGAAGATGAGCACATTGAACGCGTATTGCATAAAACCGACCGCTTCGTACTTTGAACGCAACGAATGATGTATTTCGAACGCCCCCGACGTACACCCGTCCGATTTGAGAATGCACCATGCAACCCATATTCTATTTCTACACATTAAGTTCTAAAAATGGCCACACTATACACCATACATTACATGGAACTTCGGAATGCCGTCACGTCGATGCTTCCTGTCCCCGCCTTATAGAGAATTCTATGAGCGAACACGGCTCGGATTAACTATTTATATACAAATACAAAGTTCCGTCTATCCGTAATATTTAAAATAATTATTACTTTCTAAGCATATAATGTTCGCTTGGCTGTATGAGCACGATGAAGGATTTTTTTTGTTCTATCTGAAGTCGATCACAGATGCCTTGTTACTCCCGAGGACTAAGATGGTCGCCTCATATATAAGTGGCTCACTTGTATATGAGGCAACCACACCCTTCCACCGAAACGCAATAACTGCTTCACGCTAGAAATAGGTGAGGCGGTGGTACTTTCCCGGTCGAACTACATTGTTTCTACCACCTGGATGTTCCGGGTTTTCCCAGATGTGTGGAGAATGGGATGAGATGGAGATGTGTTCCTAGCAATGGGACATATGGATTTTCATCACACTCGTACGAAAAATCCTTCTAATATTTTTTTTCCTTTCTTTCTTTTTTACGAGATATTCTTGGAAATAACTGTTTTGTTTCTGTTAGAACTTTTACGTTAGGAATATGACGTGTATTACTTAAAAAATACGATAAAAATTACGAGCACTAATTATCTATCGACATGCCATATCTTGAGTTTCTGCTGAATAATTCAGAAAACAGTAAATGCGAGCGAAGTCGCGCGACGTTGCTTGTACACTAACTATAATCGCTGTTTGTCACGTCGTTCTCGAAGTGCATAATTATACGGCAATACTAATGTTTTCCTGCGAGTAATGTTTGTTGGATTAGTTTTTTTGTGGTCGTGGAAAAATTGAGTTATTAAGTAGGTATCTACTTGTTACTGTAATTTACTTTTAATTTAATACAAAATCCATTTAATACAAGTATGTTCATGGGGAGTTATTTATGAGTACAATTGTATTTTAGACATTGTAAGGTTTGGACATTATGTTCTTTGGACACCGTGCGAATGTTTATCATTTTGCGTTTTTGACATTATGCTATTTGGAAAATTATGTCAAATATACTTAGATATAGAATATCTAGGCCATTAGGCATATTAGGTTACATTTGTAATTTATTTAGTACTAGACTAGATACGACCCCCGGGTTCACCTTAAAAATTTAACAGTTTAAAATTATAATTTCCAATAAAACTAGATGTTATATGGACTATTTTGATTCGATGCGACTTCAGACACACAGACAAACAGACAAAAAAAATAGAAATTTATATCATTGCTTGTTCACCTTTAACTGTTCTTTTTTGTAAATATATGCGATGTGCAAACACGCGGAACGATTATTTATATGTACGTATGAATAAATAAATTTCTCTTCACGGTGATTTTTTCTATAGTTTAATTATTTAGTATATTATAAATATCTTTTACCCTAAACCCGAGAAATACACTTAATATTATTGCCTTTATCGTATTCAAAAGTGACCCCTTGTGTTTCACATGAAACAATATATTTTTTTCACTTTATGAGGCGACCATCTCAGTCTTCGGGAGCAGCAACGCATCTGTGACCGACTTGAGATAGAACTCCTGTTCTATATGAAGTTGTTTACAGAAGTCCATGGGCGGCAGTGGGCACTTACCGTCAGATGGACTACATGCTCGTTTGCTTCTTCAATATGATAAAAATCTATAGTTTAAATGTTTAGTATATTATGCATATCTTTAACCTTAAACTTACTTTTTTTTGTTAATTTTTAGTGAAAGTTAGTTTTTGTAGTAGTGAAAGAGAGTTGATTAGTTTATATTATTTTATACTTTAAGTCCAGTGTAATTATATTTGGAAGAGCGAGGCCTGCCTAACACAAGCATATATTATTGCTTAACAGGTGGACCACATATAAAATGTACATTTTGTGGACAAATAAAAAAATGAATTTTTATTATTATTTTTTTTTAAACTGAGAAATACACTTAATATTACCAATACGCCTTTATCGTATTCAGAAATGTGACTCCTTGTGTTTCACATGAATGTGCTAATGAGTTTCGCATCGTCACTGTGCCATGTAACGGAGAACTGTTCTCCATTGTGTGATATCACTTTAGGAGCTATAAATTGTTTTGTAATATAACTTATTATGTAACAAACTTGACACGCTTACTTAAGCTATATCTTAAAGGTTATTGTGCTAGAAAATTCACAGGTATATGTATATATATTAACTTATTTAATAACTATGGATTTATATGTCGTTCGAGGCTTTCACCACGTGAACTATAGTTTTAGTTAGGATTTCAAAGTAACATATATGTATTGTGTACCATATAATATCACGACATTTAATTAAGTAAAAGTTGTATCAAAATCGACTCAGTTGATTTTAATTGTTTTTATATCAAGGGAAGCAAACATAAAAATTAAGCGGTATTTTTCTGTTTTGGGATTTTTTAATTAAAGACGTGGTCTGTCATTTTGGTTTTAATGAAGTCTTCAGATTGCTGGGTAAAAGAAAATTGAAAAAATGTTAATTTAGTCATGTTTACAATCAATATAGGAAGAAAGACTCCATTAATGAGCGGAAGATAATTACGTAAAAGACCGGCGTCCTGTTAAGAGAACATAAAGTATCTAATTTCCGACATTCACGTCACTAAAATATATTTATAGAAGTCGTGCCGTGCAACATTTTATGAATGTGACTTTACGTATTGAATAAATATGTAGCCTGTGTTGGAAATCCGTATAAACAGAAAGGTCCGCATGTCTGTAAATCACATATGTATATTTGCAAATAAATATATTTTGAAACAGAAACATAGGTAAACTAACTAAAATACCTAACAAGATAACTAGTAACATAGAAATTTCAATCCTTTTTGATTTTTGTCTGTACGTTTCTGTGTTTTTTTCCTGATGTATTCTACAAAAGCCCCCTTCATTTAATACCAATAATGGGTGGTGGGTTGTACGTTAATATCCATTTTTTGATTTTTTTTTTCATGGAGTGGTGTTCTCTACAAATTTAGCCATTTTATTTGATATATATTTATGGGGGGAGGGGGGTTGCACAAAAATATGTAATTAATTTTAGAACAACAAAGATATTGATTATTTATTTATAATTGCCTTGTCATCAGAACTAAAGTAGTATTTATAATATTTTAGCTTAATCGGACTGGTAGAAGTGCGTTCTAAACTTAACCCAACTCTACGTGCCCGGTTGAACAGAAATTTTGCTAAAACTTGTAAGTTTTCACCTAAACATACCTTATTGCAGTAATTGCAAGTTAAATACAAGCTTTTAATTACACTTCTGCTTCTATTTATTTTAAGCTGTGTTAGCTATCAGTCAGATTTATCAGACGGAAAAATTGTGGATTAATAGACTAAACTATGATTAAAGTGGTATCCAAAAATAATTTAAATATCTCTCACTCATTTAATACATGCAATGGATAATGGTCACAGCAGTTCTGCCATAAGTCAGCTACAATTACTTGGTGTTGTTGACATAATACGTGCCAACTTAGGCAACAGTTGTCGCAAGGCATCTATGACCGTTAATCCCTACTTAGATTACTATGCACACCTGATATAAAATGAGGCTTTTTTATTACGAGCTGATAGGAGATCGTAAAAGTGTATGAAATAATTTACTGCCGATAAAACTAACAAGTGGTAGAACTCTTTGTGGTTCGACGCCAAAAACGCCACCGCCATACTTATTTCTGCTTAATCACAACACTGTTATACATTGCTGCGTTCTGAAGGGTGTGCTTAGGGAGACATACTTATCCGACGCATTCCAAGTTAATCCTTAGGGGCGTTGGTACCCCTGTAACACAAATATGACGAACCTCAGATAGGAGTCTGATATTATCTGGGGTTGATTATAGATGTCCATGGGCAGCAGTGGCCTTTTACTATTAGATGGAATGCATGCTCGTTTGTTTCTTCCATATTACAAAAAAATAGCTTGTTTTATAATCTAACATCATACAACTATAATAGATACACTCCGTATTCCACACATAACTCTATTACAACAACAGCTTCAATACGACCATAAATTCACAGGAATGCGCAACAAGAAAGGTCTTGGAAGCAATAAGTGATCAAACTTGTCAGCGTGTCATTACTCGGACGATGATACGGGGTTGCCATCAGTAATCATGTCTGGAAAGGAAATGTCTATATTAATGTGACGCTAATGCCAATACAAATGCACACTTAAGACATCATTGAGTAAGAATGAGCGGGAAAGATAGATAAATATGAGTGAATGAAAGAGAAAAGAGTTTTGAACGTAAGAACATTGATGTAAAGTCATGAAAGAAAGGAAGAATGAAATCGTTCATAGATGTACAAAAATATATTAACAGTGGAAGAAAGTGAAATCAATTAAAAGTTAGTGACGTTACCGCGTGTCATGGAAAATACAGGTAGTAAAGAAAAAGAGAATTCAGATAAATGGAGAAAACAAAAAGAAACGGCGGAAGAAATAAAGATCATCTCTATTACCTTTGAGTAATTTGAACTAGGCGTGAGGAACCCTATGTGTATAGGTTGGATATGAGGTTGCAAATTACCATTTTTAAATTACAAATTACATTTCCAAATTTGCGGTTTGTGGTTCGACTCCAAAAGCAATAAAGCCACATCTATTTCCGCCTAATATCCGGTGTTATCAGCTGTTTTATTCTGATTGTGCTATTTTATTAAAGGAGGCTTATCCGGAGCTTTCCAACGTAGTCCTCAGCGGTAACTACACATCTGTGGCTAACCTCAGGCAAGACTGGTCTTATTTAAAGTTGGTTATAGATGCCTTTGGGCGGCAATTGCCACTTATTGTCTGGTGGAAAGCATGCTCGTTTGCTACTTTCATATAAAAAAAAAAACTAAAAATAATCGTTCCCGCATTTAGATTGATTACCTTGTTCTTTACTCGTAGTTGTACCGTCAATGGTACGACAAGTCCGTTAAAAACGGTTCATGTAATTAGTGACATTGGAATTAGTAATGAAGCATCTAGCGACGTTTGCCGGGAAGTCGAGTTTTACGGTATTGGAAGATTTAGGTGAGTGGGTCCGATTAAATGTGGTTTCCGTATTCGATGTTAAATTAAGCTTTCTCTTTATTAATTACGAGCTTTACGATAAGTAGTGTTGCGTATGCGTGCATCCTTTTGGACTCTTTTTGAAATTTTTAGCAAAGGCTTTTTTAAGCTAAATCTAGTTTATGTCTCTCTAGCGTGTCTTTTTCTGTCTTATATTTCATGTCACTACAATCATAACAATATACATTGAAGTCGTAAGTTACCTTTATTTTGCCTAAAAAAAGTGAAAAAGTTAACAAAGTACTTATTCGTAAGTTTTATCAAATTCTGCAAAATTATATAATTCAAAATAGTATGTATGTTTTTCTCGAAACATACAAATCACGCTTTTTGGAATTACAATCTTTATTAAATCAATACAGCCCTTGCCATTACAATTTATTTGTGTCGATAGCACGGTGTCCATGTCGTTATTTGGTTCAACCGAAATCCGGTTGCTTGACGTTAGTTATTTCAGTACTTGCAGCGAACACTCTGATTGTCCGATTTAGACTGAATTATGGTCGTTTGTAGGACACTTACAATGCGGCTCACTTCGACTGCTTACCGCTGCGGCACACTTGGAATATTATCCATTACAAAAAGAGGAAGTTTGATTTCATTCTATTTCAATTAATATTACTTCCCGATTTCAAGACTGATTATTTTTTCTTATAGTTACTTCTTACGTAGTGACGTCTTATGTAGTTACGTCTTACTTCTTAAATGTGCTCACACAGGAACAAATTCATATTATGGTAAGTGCACAATGGACCGCACAGATATCGAAACAGTAATTCTGCTTTAAGTTGATTGTAAAGTCGTCGCTACCTTAAAGTACTGAATTGAAATGTATCTTGTAAATAAAAAAATAAACAGGTATACAGCAATACAATCACTAAAATTGACAATCCTTTGGCCAAAACCAGAAAAAAGTATTAAAATGAAATCACATTTTGAGAGAAACAAAATTTACATTTCTGAAATTTTATTTTATAGAGATACATTTTATTCTTTTGAACTATTAATATTAGAATCGCAGACAACAGCCGCACAATTGAGAAGTCAAAATATTTCACCACTTAGAATGTTTTAGACTCGGAATCCAGTTACGCCGTAAGTAAATGTCGATCATAATGTTTGAGAGTAATTCCATTGTAAATATCACAATCAAAATTTAATGGGTTAAGTATACTTCACGTCTGTCGTTTCAAACGGAGTGATTGTGATCATTTCATTATGCTCTTGCAAAATGAACATTAGGATCGGCATTGATTTGTTTGACGTTGTTCCAAAGCGAGACTTGTTAATCGTATAAAATGTGGTTTTACATTGTTAACGGTTTAATTAAATCAGAGTTATCTACATTCATTAACTGGTTCCGATATAGAATGAGTGACATGAACAGAGACACTGAACACATTTGCATTTTGTTTGTTTAGTCCATACAAATTCTGCAATGTCGGTTTGAGTATAATTATATCGAGTGTGTTTTTATATGGTAATTCAACAAAGACTTACTTTTCA
Organism: Cecropterus toxeus; assembly: GCA_018249875.1. Classification (NCBI taxonomy): domain Eukaryota; kingdom Metazoa; phylum Arthropoda; class Insecta; order Lepidoptera; family Hesperiidae; genus Cecropterus; species Cecropterus toxeus. The sequence goes on along the minus strand of DWNE01007159.1, from coordinate 5,169 downwards.
TATGCGTAATATACGACTTGTATGTCGTAAACATGATATTTGTAATTAAGTGTAGTGTCTTATCATATATTTCTTATTAAAATACGTCTTATACGTACATCTAGCATGATCTAGCAGGAAAGCAGTCAACCAACCTAATATTATGTAGCAACCCGGAAATTCGATTAATTTAAGACTAAACAACATCTTCTCTTGGATTGCGAAGTATAGGACACTAAGTTTACCGTTGAGTTTGAAGCTACAAACTGAAATAATGAATTTGTAACGGAAGCATTATTCACAAGATTGCATCAACGTTACAATTTCGTCGAACCTATCCCAGAGCTTAAAACATTTACATAGTTAGGGCCATAGTAACGATGTTAATTTACATTTCGTGTGTTCTGAACAAATGCGTTTAGTAGGTCAGACTGAACGCAAACGTTCGAGACACCTGCTAAGTAACAAATAGGCGCCGTAAATGTACCTCTTGTACGAGACGTGGGCGTTTGCACGGATATGCATCGTTTGGTAGCCTGCTACTTTCCGTCAGCTAAATTTGGCACAGGATTTACGATGCTCCTCGAAACTGGATTAGTTTGAAATTTAGTTACGCAAGTAAAGATAAAATGAAGACAAATGTAAGATGGTAGAACAATGATGGTTCGATCGGGGATGTACTACCGACACATTTACTTTTAGCGTGAACGAGTTCTTTCATTTGGGTGGAATGGTGTATTTGCCGGCTCACTCAAATTAGGTTAGCATCTCAGTCCTCGGCAGAAGCAAAACACGTGTGATAAACTAGACATTACCCTGTTCCTGTTCCATATTATATAAAAAGTGAGCTGTGTTTAAAACATTTGTTGCTATACTACTAATATATTCTGAGTTTTAAGATACTTACTACTTACTTACTTACTTATAAAACATAAGAATGTTGTCAATTTAACCCTTGATTTGATATTAATTGAAATTATTATTTTAATTACTTCTTTGTTATTAAAAGTTGAAACTATAAGATTATCTAAAGATAATAGATATTTTTTTCCAACAGTAACGACCTCTTTAAAGAATAATCTATTTAGTATTCATATTTTAAGTGTCGAATTTTATTATTTTTTTTACATTTACTGTTATTACTCGCTACTATGGTATTGCTCCCCGTTTGCTGCAAACACGTAAAAATTATAACATGGCTGAAACTGTTTGTTCATTCGATTACAAACTTTAATAAATTGACGAAAATCAAACCCAATTGTGCAAACAACATTTGACACCGTTTAAAATCTATTAGATCTGTTACATTAAGTTTAGAGAATTGACAAAAATATGAAGTGAAAATCTAACGTTAGTTCTTAATATGTAGTGGCTTTCAAATTAGTCATTGGAACCAGGAAAAGTTCATTAGTCTTTCAGTAAATGTTAAATCCGTTTTTGCAACTTTACTTGTCCCTCAAATAGGCATTCATTTGGCGTGTGCTTGTTTTATTTGTCCAATACGGAGCCGCTGTGCACAGACAGTATTATAATACGTTTATGGGGCATAATGCCCTCTAACGTTAGAAGGATCACTTCTATCTTCTTCAACGTTTACTCTTTTCTCGTTTTGGCTAAACGTTCAGTTCTATATATGGTCTTACAGACTTGTAAATTTTGTATGAGAATTTTCTATAGTAAGTATGGTGTTAAATACTTAAACGGTAGGTAAGCAGATTAAACGAATCATTGCAGGTAATCTATTGGTAATCTCGTCCTTTCTTTTCTGTTCTGCGGATTCGATCCTAATATCCTATGTTACCTTACAATACGGTAATGTTAATACGGTGGTAAATATTATCTAATGATATTAATATGTTTAATCCAATAAATTAATTTTAGTATTTTAGTTGGATGCGATTTCAAAATACTTATTCCCAGTCTTCCTAACTATATTTTTTGAAATAATTGCAATGTCTTGAATGGGTTAGGCATTTTTACTTCTATAGAGCGATATTTGCTGTTTAGTCCTTGTCCAAAGGTCGACTATGTCGACTATGTCCAAAGGACTATGTCGATGAAAACTGGGTTTCTAGTTTTAGTATCGCTACTTAAATGGTAATTAGACATTGTTCTAAGCTTCGCCAAATATAGTGGAAATAATAATGATTCTTTATACACTCGCTATGGTCATTACATACAAATTAGGTTCTAGTCTAGCTTTTTATGTTTAAATAGCCTTAAACTCATTAGTGCATACTTTATCAGATGTTCTTCACCTTACTCTGCCATAAAATGTAAGATTTCATCCAATATTGCGACTATCTCGTGAGAACTAAAATTAAGTACCTACCGGTATTGGCAGTAATATTGAGGAATTCTTAGCCTTGGAAACTTTTATTTTCTAAATAAATGAACAGACACGGGGAACTTTCGTTTTTATTATGTAATCTGCATATGTTTTATAATTACAAAATACCTAAATCTACGTAAGATATATACTTTCAAAGTATGTAGTATAATTTATAAACCTATAGTAAAACCTTGAAATATAAATTAATATAAATAGTTGTATCGATGGTAATTAACAAATCACGCGTGTAATTATAACTAATAGTATACGAGGTGATAAATACGAGATTAACAACAAACATTCCGTGTTACGCGGTTTCTGTCACGGACAAATTTGCTTCACCTACACCTACTGACTTGACATAGGCAATAGTGTTGTGCTGTGTCGTAGGAGGGTTTGTTTTTATCGATTTTTATTTATATGTTTGGAGATTAATACGTGGTCAGAATTGTGTCGATGATTGATTAGTTATGTTTTGTTAGCTTGTTTTTTTGTTGTTATTTCATTCGGAATTCATACCTTCATTTAACTAATTGTGAACATAATATTTATAGGATACATTACTGCAACTTTCTTAAGATTCAGTTAAGTATTGTTGGTTATTTTAGTCATTGTTAACTCTGAGAATAAAATAAAAAATATAAGATAAAACACCAACAAAACAATAGAATTTATCTATCAAACTAATCAATTATTAAATTTGTCCATAGTAGTGATATGCAAATTACTGAGCAGTCTCTCTTCCATCTTAATGCTCTTAAGTTGTCACTTCCATCAACTATGCATCTACTGTAAATAAAATTCGTTACAATCGTTTATCTGCAAGAAACTTAATTATCACAGACAAATTGACTTCATCGAAACTTACTAAACTATGTCTATAATACTCGTTAGAATCTACTGATATGTGATTTCTTGTGTTGATTGTACATGTTACTTAAAATATACAAATAAGTTGAAACTTCAGGTAGTACATAAATTTAACTACCAAATTAGCTTTCGCCTGATCTCTATTCAACCTTGAAACTTTAATAATCGCCAACCAATAAAACCGAAACATCGAATCGTTAAAATCGATAACCGGTGAACAACTAATATTCGAACAAGACATCACTACTCGGAAGCGACTTACAGCCTGTTAATCTTCCCACACTGGTGTTGCACAAAATTTATTATGACCAATTACCTCGAGTCCTTCGACATTCAGTAATTGTCCGATAAAATGTCCAATTGAAAGTAATAGCTTAATCACGATAATTCGTTTCCCAGACGGTTCCATAGGTTTCTCGGTAACATGATAAAAGCTTTGTAAATTGTTTGATTGTCGATATAATGCGTCTTTACGGAAATTTACGGCCGTTAATAGCCGTATATATATGTGTGTGTGTTGTTGAATCGAAGGATTAATATATTTTGTATTTGATTCTATGAAGCAATGATATACTTACTTGTTAAAATAAAATTGAACTTGAATCGGAAATGTTTTTAAATAGCAAAGAGCGAGGGATTGGCACTGGAATTTGAGAACTAATTCAACCTAATGTTAATTTACTGGGCTTTTTATATCAAGACGGAGATGCCAGGTAGAGCGAAAAGCGGCACAACAAAAAAATAAAAATACCTACTCATTTTACTTCAAATAAATTATTTCTTTCACGTCTGTGCCAGAGAAGCTTTTTTATATCTTGAATAGTACATAAGCATACAGTCTGATAGTAAGTGGCCACTGCCACCCATTGACATCAGCTGTAAGCAGCCTCAGATTATAGTCTTAGTTTTGGCGATAGACTAATTAGGAATGCATCGGACTATGCCTCCTTACCACATCCTTCAACACAACTCATCGATGTTTATCATACAAATTGATGTGACGGCGGTATCTCTGGAGTCGAACCAGGAACTGTAGCTGTTTCTCGTCTAGATAATAGCTAGGGAACTAACGAGCGTTTCATATATAGTTATTTTTTTTATCGTAAAAATAACTTAAATGATAACTAAAATAATCAGAGCCCTGGATGTCTGTCTCTCCGATGTTTTGTGTTTATAGGATTACTGTGTTCATCGAAGCCAGAGGCAGACATGTGCGCATAATATAGCACACCTTTTTTATCATTTTCAAAACGATGTCATTTGACCTCATTATTTTTTAGGGTATCATCATGGCTATTAATAACGTCTGCCACGTGTGCTGACTATATAGAAATTATGCTCGCCAGCTCCCTAGCTATAACAGCGTTTAGCTTGATTCTTCGACATACGGATAATCACTTGCGCTATGTTTTCAAATTGCCTAATTTAAAGACTGCTTCCTCGACGAGGAACCTTTCCACGTAGCATTCAGTGAGAATATCATTAAGTAATTCACCGTAAACGTGCTGTAGTTAGTTTTCTAATTGATTAGTTACAGCATTAGTTGCGTGCTGTGTCTGTAGAAATTTCTGTTGGGTAACTTAATGTAAGTAATACGAAAGTGTTTTGAGTTTTAAAATCAAAATTAAATTTTAAAATGAGTAATATTATGATTAAAGTTGTTTTCCGCGTGTCTACAGATTGCAAATATTTGCAATAACTGAGCATAAGGCATAATAGGTAGCTCTATAAATCTTAGAATTTCTGTTCGTCTGTCTATATGTATCAAATTGATCGAAGCCAAACTTAATGAATATAATTTAAGGGATTTAAAATATATGAGTAGTTGATGTCTTTTTTATTTAAACTTTAGTTCAATAAAATAATTTATTAAGAGTATTTAATTACAAATTATTTTATTTTTTTATTATTAATATGAAGTAGCAAACGAGGAAGCAGCCCACCTGATGGTAAGTGGTTACTGCCGCCCATGGACATTTGTAAGCAAC
>DWNE01007158.1:0-12466 GCA_018249875.1 Cecropterus toxeus | reverse complement strand
GGATTTTATATTTATTTCTTAATTTGTGACTTGTAACTTTTCTATGCATTTCTATATTTGATTTTATTGAGCTAGTGGTTAAATTCCTAATAAGTATGCAAGTGAAGTATATGTAAAGGTTTCGGATATTCAATAACTTTGTTTTTTTTTATATAATTGCAATGTAGGCGTAAAATACGGGTAATGAAATAATGATTTTATTTTGAGTTCTTTGTAATTGCATCAAGTTCTATTTTGCTGCCGAGCCCCATATTTCATAATACGTAAGATAATATAATAATATTTCAAAATACGTAAGATAATATCACACAAATTTGACGCTAATTACTAGCGTTAAGGAACTTTACGTTTGGTAAAATGTTTATATTTTTCATAACATTTGAATAACAATTATGATTTAATTAACATTTTTTTATTTAATTAACATTATGAACAAACCAAATAAAATTGGATTTATTTTAAAGTTACCTAAGTAGGATGCGTTGAACAAGTTCAATGTTAATCAATCAGTTTTTGGAATAAATAATCACAAAATTGGTTTAAGAATCTTATTTAAATGTATATTATAACTATAGATGTTTCAATATAGACACTTATAATATGTATCATTTATATTTAAAACCTTATCACACCAAATATTTAAACAACAACAATAAACTTTTTCTACTTCAAATAAACACGGTCCATACATGTATTATTTGCAATTATGCAATGAGATCATGACTTGTAATCAGATAAGATACCACTATTTAATATTCAAGCAAAACATGGAGCATTTATATATAAGTGGCGCCTAAGATAAGTGCATTTTTATTATACACTACTCTACTACTAAACAGACTAACAGTCTAATAAATATTAATTAAGTTTCCAAGACCTCTACGTAAAATCTTTATAGGTGCATATTTTGCTACTAGAAGACTAACTTTAAATACTGCATAAGTGTCAATTCTATCAAATCTGGTAAGATTTCATAGATTACAATCAATTTAATATCCTTGTTCAAAATCCTATACAATATAAAAAAAACAATAAAAAATTTGCGCATAATATTTATTTGCAATAATAAAATTTCACGTCGAATTTTATATAAATATTTGCTATAGGATCATTGTGCCGGTGTTGTATGAATTACCATATAAGTCCTAAATAAAGCTCAATGCACTGTTTTTATAGCCACAATCAAACTAAGTCATATGGTTTATCGCTAACTCTTATCGCTTAAATCGTTAACTCCCGCAGTCATCAACGTTTCAGCGGAGGGCGGCTGCGCGTACGCACCTCAACTTGATTTATCGGTATTTTGATCTTGAAATTGTCTAGTCGTAGCTTATTTTAAATGTTCGAGAGCATTGACGAAACTACAGGTTTGTTTCCATTCAACACTATCTTTTTAACCCCGATTTTTTCATTTTGGATTCATTTCCATTTGGTATCAATGGCTTAAGTTAAAAAAATCAAAAGTTTTATGAACGAATATGAGAACTGTTTCACGTCCACTCAATTTATTTGTTTCTCATTGCTCCCACTGTTTTACTCGCGAGTTTTGAACAAACACTTGTCAACTTAAGCACTTGAATCTTGAAGTTTACGCGTTGTATTATTTCGAAAATTACGCATTTACATAAATTTTCACTTATAATTGAAAACAATATTTTTCACTGTAATATTAATTAAAAAAAAAAAAACAAAACTTACCCGAAATCGATAATTCGCGAAATATGTCCATATCGTCAACTTGAGCACATAAACAAAACACTTTCACTCACACACACAATAATCACAAACACAAAAAATCACGGTACTATAAATTTTCATCGAGCAAACCACATTAAAAAATCAGTTAATGATTAAGTAAAGTTTTCAGTGGGTTTAATATCGATCGTTTGAAAATCGATCGTTGAATGCGTGCGCATGCGCAACCGCAGCGTGTTGACAGTAAGCGCGTGCGGGTTGCACTGGTCTCTTCGCGTGTTGCTATTGAACTTGGGCTAGAGCTTTCGCAATCAATTGTTTTACGAGCCACCCGATAATACTGACGATAAAAGTACCGCAAGGATTACACGTTATGAGATTGTTATGGAGAATGAGACCACGTTTGGATCAATTTTGGATCTTTGTCTATTAAAACTGATCTATGTAATTCTAATTATATCGAAATTATTAAGGTGAAAAAATCTAGAACTAGATGAAAAACATTATTGTATTGATTAAGATAACTTGCGTAATCGTGTTATCTATGTCAAATGATTAATTACAGCTTTTTTGATTTTTGCATTTGAATAACATATCTGCTTTTTAAAAGGGTATTAAAAGTGAATTATCATGTATTAACCTATGAAATATGAACCCATTGAAAGTTTTATAAAATCTATCAACAGGTATTTAACTGACAAAAATATTTTAATATCAACATTATACTCTATTGTACCCGATAACGAGGAAATTTTACAATAAAATTTACAATTTTAATATACAAACGGTAGGCATTTAACAAGTAAACAGTGTTTTTTTTTCAATCTCAGAATGAGGATTTAAATGAGTATAAACAGAAAGAATATGTAGAGCGCAAAATCAAATTAGAGATTTGTGCAAAGTAGAGTTAAAAGATAGCAACAAATACGTCATAGCAACTACTGATTTATTTATTTAGTTACTGGTATTATGCTACAATATGTTTTTATTGGCCCATCATTTCCTTTGCAGACGGTGTTTGTGTCTGTATTCCAAATTAGGATGCTTTCCACAATGTTTCATTAAGTCCAAAAGGCATTACAAGAATATACTTATTTCACGGCTGAGTGCATCTTAAAATCTCTGAAGCGCATAATTTGCATCGTAAATGGCAATACATTTTTAACCTAAGCATTGTTTAAAGAGCCCGCTTTAGTACCTGGGTTATTGTCATCCGTTTCATTGTCTTTGCCACTCAAAATCTATTAAAATTAACCGTATACCAAGGGTGAACGGTCGTTAATCATGTACCTTTAAGTAAGACACTCGAAATCTTTGTTTACTAAAGTTCGATTATTGTTTTGGCGTCTTCCTCTGTCCGGAGTGCGTTTGACTGACATTCAAAAGTTATTCATATGCTAATCTTAAAAGTTTTGCAGCTACGTTTCATACGGACATTAAAAGTATGTGATTCCGTTGATGTGACTCATCTATAAGCGCAGGCAAATTTGATTATTGGCGGGGCGATGCTTGCATTAATTTATTTTTGCGCCATCTGTGATACATTGTCGGAACTAATAAGTGACGTTCGTATATGACGTTATTAGGGTTGCGTACACAAAGGGTAAAACGGGACCCTATTTCTTAGACTCCGCTGTCTGTCCGTCTGTCTGTCTCCAGGCTGTATCTCATAAACCGTGATAGCTAGAAAGCTGAAATTTTTGTTACTAAATACCAGGGTATCATAAAACTCGCATCATATGTCGCTACTAAATTACCTAATTTGCATTGTACGTTGCATCGCGTGCAGCAGAGACCTTGACTCGTGGCGCAGAGGCGGTTAATATACGGCCAAACAGTCCGCAAGGCTCGGAAATTCCACGATGCATGCATAATATGTTGTTGTGCTTGTGCTATTGTTGCAACTCTTCTCACTTATTAATACAGGTGCAAGTTAAATGGAACTAAACACTAATTAAAATTAGTTAAAAATTGTACATACACACTTGTATAAAAATGAAAACCGAAAACACTCCTACAAAATGATGAACATGGCTATCTCTAGGTGAAGTTCTCAAGATAAATGATTCTTTAATAGTTACTTACGTATAAATATTTCTGTATAAATATTATAACCAGAAGCTGTTCTGTTTCAATTCATTATTATTAACTTGATCACCGCGTCACTACTGTACAGATATATATTTAGAACGATTACAATTGTATGTAGTTTGTAATTAATATGGAAAGACTTACGATATATTGCGATATAGCCCTCAGAAATAGCAACGCATTTGTGGATGACGTCGCCAAGGATGCACATCTAAGGTTAAACAGATGCACATAGAAGCTATTTACTTGTACGCTATACGTACACTCATTAGCTACTTCATGAGCGTACCATGTCATGAACGTGTTGGTAAGCTTTGCTAACTATAAATCATTAAAATACTGCAGCAAACAAGTTCACGGTCTGCCTGACGGAAAAGGCATAGATGTTAGCAACATCAAAGAAATCAACACTGCATTACCGGCTTTGAGAGAAAACTTTCTTCAAGAAACTGTCTTTCTTTTTTATTTCTTTTGTTGCATAAAAGCGGGAGATGATGTTTTTATTTTAAAGCCACAAACGTTTAAAATTATTTTAAATATATATCTTGCAAGTTGAAAAAAAAACGCTGTATAATAGCGCTAGTTGCTAAGATACCTACATTTTTTTTATTTGTTACATTCATTTAAAACCTGTTCTGTCAGAATAATAGACTTTTAGGCCATAGTCCACATCTTTTGAGAATCTTTGAGAATTCTTTTTTTTGTAGAGAACTTTCAAGTGTGCAGGTTTCCTCACGATGTAAAGCAATGATAATTAATGTGCCTGGGATACGAACCACTCACCTTCGACTCAGAGGCCGAGTTTTAATCACTAGGCTATCACTGCTCTATTACGTATTTGTTTCAAAATATTTAATTCTGGCCTTTGGGGCATGAAACAATCATTACAAGCGGCATTTGCTTGGTGTTGCAAACATCAATTTTGAGCATTGAAAACATATGTACGCGTCCGTCTATATTGCCACAGAATTTTGCTACAAACTGTAAGGATAACTGAAATTTGCACAAAGCTGACGCTTGAAGCAGCAAGCGAATATTCTATAGCACTCAGGATGGAATGTCCTGGATTAAGCCCAAAAAATAGTCCGGGAAGTAACATTTTTCATTATATAAATATTGCAACACTTAATACACCTCATGATAATTAGTTGCATGTGTAGGCAAGTGCTTACACATGTAACAAATTATCATCAGGTGCATTAAGTGTCACACATGTCTATGAACTGAAGGGTTTCCGTTCATAGACATGTGTAACCGACTCTACTCAGAACGAGGTTTCCATTCCTTGGAATAACTGGTCATCAACACAGTTTCTCAAGAACTATTTCGCCAGGTGGTAGAACCAGTGTAGTTCGACCGGGGGAAATGCCACCGCCACACATTTTCTAGCGTGAAGCAGTTCTTGCGTTTCGTTGGAAGGGTGTGTTTGCCGGCTCACTTGTATATGAGACGACAATTCCAGTCATCCCAGTAGCAACGCATCTGTGATTGATTTCAGATATATCCCCTGTTCTATATGAAGTTGCTTACAGATGTACATGGACGGCAGTAACTACTTACCACCATTGATTGCATTGCACCAATGACTGCATGCTCGTTTGGCACTACGATCTGATAAAAAAAAAAAAACAGGAAAATGTAGAAACATATGATGCGGTATGTCTTTCCATGCTGGTTGTAAAATTCTTAGATATAATTGAAAAACTGTTTTATTATAATTTGATTATTAATTATGGCTTGATTAGTTGACAGTATTATTACGAGCTCCGTGTCTAATAAGTTTCGTGACTCTCGTGATAAACTATTTAAATACGTGCGATAACGGCATGCTTTCATTATAATACCTATATTTTATCATTAGCACATAGAAAGGTACGGTGGCCGATTGTACTTCAATTATAAGTAGGGCTGTCTAAAATACAATGTTTTTGTAAAAAAAATACTGTTTTGTTTGTAATATGAGTAACGATGATGGCCCTAATTAAAATCGTAATTTATGCCAATTATAGTAATTTTCTATTACATCGAGTTTGTAGTTTGTAGGTGGGTGAAGTACTTTAAAAATAATTAATCGAAGGTACACTTGTAATGTGTATTATTAAAATTTAATTAAAAAAAATGTAAGCATGCCCGCGTATGGTGTTTCTTGCGCCTCCTTTTCTATGACGAGAACACATTTCGAAGTAGAAGTAGATTTTTGATTTACAAAATATTTTAAACGAATGAGACTTGCATTTAGGTTTTTTGTTTTTATGCCGTTAATCCCGCCTGTTAATGAAATACAGTAAATAATATCGATTCAATAGCAGTGATATTCAGGATGGTTTAGTGAACAAAACATTATTACCGAATGATGATTACGGTGTAGAGTCGCTACTTTTAATGAAATACTATTTTAGATATTACACATAAATAAAATGAAATGTAATTTTACATCCTACTATGTTTAATTATGTCAGATGCAGCAATGATTTCTGGCTGCTTCGGAGGACATGTTTTTTCGCAATAGTTTGCAAGAATCGAATTTAGAATCTAGTTTCAAGTATCGCTGCTTACTAGAATAACCGCACAATTCAAAATTCATCAATATTAATTTAAAGATTTGAAAACTTGTGTATTATTTGTAGCTCTCGATAAATGTGCCCGAATCCCCTTTTCAGTTTTTTTTTTTTTGTATAATATTTAAATATAAAAAATATATAATATATAAAAATATTATCCGTCCGTATGTGTTTCAGAATGTCTTTTAAATTACAGACATTAAATATAAAAGACTAACTGCAACGTAATACATTTTTTTATTTTTGTCCGAGCTAAGAATAGTATGACATTCAAAAACACGACAAAAACGGTCACGATAAAGATAAATGGTCACTTACAAACCAAAACTAAAAACTGTCAGCGTAAACATATTCTATAAAACATTTCTTTACGAACAGAGACAAAAGTTTTAAATAGTTTTTAGTTCAATCTAATTACAACTATACCACCTAGTAATAAAGTCACAAATATTAAAAACTTAATAGCATACTTTCTACCATTCGTCAAAAAATAGCAAAACAATAAACTCCATCCGTCACTTAGAAATGAAAAGACGTAGGTAAAAACTTTTCATTGTAAAATCAACCTTGAATTATAACTTTTAAAGTTCTTTTGTCTGTTATTGCCTTGCATCAGAAGCATCTGTAGAATTAGTATTAATGGACATGCAAGAATATCACTACTACAATTAAAATATAAATCGACTTCGCTGAATTTTGGTAGTTTTTACCTGAATCGAAGTATCTTGAACTAAAAAGGCAGCTTGTCGAATTATTTCAAAACTCGAACGTACGTATGGAATCACTTTATCGCACTTCTGTGAAAATTCTTGAAATCCAAACACCGATCAGTATCAACTTACCAACATCTCAGAATTACTGAGAAGAGAAGTGAAATATTATTAAGACAATTAAAATAAATGTGTTTAATTGTAATATTTAAATTCAATACAATATATGTACCTACTTTTATTTATATCTCAATAAGTATAATTTCAGTAAAAGTGTAGTTTTAATACCTTTTAAATACGTATAGTTTTAATACGTAAGCTGTTCACCCCTGTACTATATTCAAATAAGGCCAAATAATTCATAGTTGAAAGAGCAGTGATAGCCTAATGGTTGAAACTCGGCCTCTCAATCGAGGATCCGGGTTTCGAATCCCAGAAACGCATCAATGATTTTTCTAAAATAATGTGCGTATTAATATTTGATTATCACAGCTTTACGGTGAAGGAAAACATCGTGAGGAAACATGCACATCTGAGAGTTCTCATAAAAAAAGAGTTCTCGAAGGTGTGTGAAGTCTACCAATATGCACTTGGCTTAGCGGCTTAGCGCGGTGGACTATGGCCTAAAACTCTCTCACTCTGAGAGAAAACCCGTGCCCAGCAGTGGTACAATAATGGGTTGACGAGAGAATTCATAGTAAAAACGTATTAATAATAATCTACAAACTTATTGTATTATAAAGTACAATGTTCTTATACAGATATGTTCTATAATATAGTTAACATAAATGCTGAAAGATACATTTGTTACAGAGATGGAAATCGTGCCCGAGGGGAAAAACTTCCGATTGGTAACAGAAGACGAGCTCCCAGCGGTGGCCGATATCCTAGTACAGTATATGCCTGAATCTTTAAAGGTAAACTTAAAACAGTTTCGTACATTATAACTTATTTTTAATATAAAATAGAAGTATACACCTGTTACAAATATTTTATAAATTCATATATGGATAATTTGGTGATTTCCTGTAATTTATCCTTGAAATTGAAATTTATATACTTATTTATGTACATAATTCTGTGTAAATTTCAAGTAAAGAAAAAAATCTGTGACAAATTAGTAGATTTTTACAGATATTTGCAAATGGTGTGGTTTATTATTGTACATTTAAATCTTTTATTTCTATAATATCTAGATTATTGTTGCTTAGATAGGCATTTTTGCAACTCCATTTTGAATCGAGACATATGGTGAAGTATATTGCACACCTCGTTAAGGCTATGCCCTTCTCTCGACCGAAAGTAAAACCACGTTTTTTTCAGCTAGAGATTATGTCTCCAATCATTTTAAAACTTTTTATTCTCACATTATTATTTTTTCTCTATACGCGCTTATATTATGTGGGAGGTAGGGCAAAAGAAAGGGCTTAGAGTGCTAAGTTTTATGTTTTTATATACGAGTGTAACATTGTTATTTTTCTGTTTCAAGTTTCACCAGACGATTCAAACATATCTAAACAACAAGGTGTGGGACTTCCATTTTTATGTAGCGAAAAACTGGCCCGAGGATCCCATCTGTCTGCACTTCCCTGGTTGTACCAGTACGGTAAGAATAAATAAAAAATATTACCTAAAATATTTTTAATATAGAACAACGATGTACGTCAATATATGTATACTCAGAGTTCCACCAGGATTCCATGTCGTATAGCAATTAACATGGGCAAAGACAAGTACACAAACAGTCATATATACATATATATAGACTCAGGAAAAGAATCAATATCCATCAATTAGAATACTGGTATGGCGAAGAACGAACCCAGTACCCTCTGAGTGAGATATCATGATGGTCGTTATGACTATTTTGATGATGCGACACAAGTCATCAACCTTAAGATTGGAATGAATATTAAGATTCCTTTTTCATATAATTGTAATAGTAGCGTAGTCCGGTAAATGTCAAATAATACCAAAACACACGTTTAACCCCTTTTTAATTAGAATCGATACCATATACCTACTAAAGAATACGATCACATATATACACGATGTATATGTTAAACTATAAAATACATTTACTATTTTTACTGTATTTGTTGACTGTGTACTATGCAATCGTTTGTTTCCCGATCTTAAATAAATAAATAAAATAAAATTTCTTTGCATTACAGTAATTCTTGTTAATTAAAATCAGAAAACCAATTAATCTGGCTTAGCTGTTCAGTCAAGGCTTATCCAGTAAATACATTATTGAAATTGATAAATGAGAAAAGTAACGATAGCAGTTCACCCATATTGCTTTAATCTCTTTAAAAGTGCTCTTCCCTTACGCTTCGGAACGTTTGAAATTAAATTATATAAATTTCCAGCGAATAAAAGCTTATCGATAATTATTTGTTATACCAATATCGTGTCTCTTCAATTTACTTATACAAACATTATGCATATTTTACTTTGTTTGTTGACTACTTCCGTAATCCAGTGTTTAAATATCAATCTGCCAGACAAATGGTTCGAATTTCATGACCTACATGCACGGATTGTATAAAACAAGTGGTCATCAAGCCATTACTGGTACACATCTGGGCATGTGTCTTTCCTGAAAGTAAGAGGCCACTGCGCTAGCCAACTGGGTATACTTCGCATAAAATTTAGAAGTTTTCTATCTTTTAGAACTCTCAGGCATGTAGGTTATCCACGTCCTTTCTCTTTTTAGCGAGTGATAATTAATTTGTAATACGCACACAACATTAAAAAATCAGAAGTGCTCTCTAATTCCCAGATTACAAGAGCGAGTTTGTAATCACTTTTATGCTGCCAAGTCAAGTATACTTCATTAACACATTATCAACGCTATTATTATCGCTTTATTGTGTAAGTGCATCTAGTAAAATAGTTTATAACGTTAAATATTTATTTTATATAATTAAAGGACAAGATTGTACCGAACAATATCGAAAAGCACAGTAGTGCTTTGCCAAATTCATTCTGGCAATGCACTAATGTGTTTATTGTATTACAAGATGACATTTAAGACATAGACGGAAGGACTCAAAAGACAATACCTTTTATATGCCATACTACATACTAGATGGCGTTCTATGATTGTACTTGCTCAATAAAACAGAATTAATAAAATCAGATCTCTCGATTACAACGCTGACATATTATAAGTATCATTGTTTTTTGCAAACAAATATACATATATCGAATCCAATTTCTAATGTCACTGAGTCACTGATTAAATAATAAAAAGCTAGAGCGATAATTTGTAATCCAATTGGCAATGCAACACATGTGTGGTTTTATGGATTTAAAAACATGTTCCTCATCGACGTTAGCCAATGTAAATACCTATTACTTCCATCAAAATCTTCAAAAAAGAAATCCTGACTTGTCGTTTCAGTAATTTTTAAGAAGAAATTTGTATACAGTCGAAAACTCATAGATCATACTCAATAGATAAAAAGACATAACATAAAAAAGCATAACGAACTTAGCGTAACTTACCTAATTGTGATTTTTTTCCAAATTACAAAAAAATACTTTGGAAATTCGGGTACGAACAACAATAAGTTAAATTCTACAGATGGTAAAGACAATATGTTTAGCCCGAGGAGGTACTATCGACATCGACGACAGCTTGAAGTAGTTCTTGCGTTCCCTTAGATTCGGTTATCGGCTGGCTAACACATAAGGCGGCTACCTTAAACGTCTTTTGCTAGAACCTCCATTCTATGTTTTTGGTGTTGGACTTATTACCATTAAGTGGCCTGCATCCTCATATGTTACTTCAATCTTGTATAAAAAAATAATAATAAACTCTAATAAACTTTAGGGAGTACTAGTGGACGAAATTGGATACTACACTACCAATAACAAAATTACACGGCTACAAAACCGAAATATCAGAGAATACGGCTTAAATTTTAAGCCAAAAAATCGCCCATAAAACCAATTCAAACTGTGAAAACCCATTAAAAGTCGTACCAGTTAAAACGAACTTCTGAATAACTTTTATTAACTCGTAACTGGATCAAGCTCAACACTGGTTGGTGTCGCATTGTGTTGGCGTGACTTAAAATCGGAACTAGGTTTTGTCGATTATGCTTAACAAAAAAACTTACAAAAAAACGAATAAATATTTCCTACTTTATATTTTAACGAGCTGAATATACACCTAAGAAATGTGATAGCCTTAAATCATTTTAATTTTAATTTTGGTGTAGAACACTCAACCATGCTGTTTTACGTAGAAGGTTGTGATAATTTCTAATTGACTTTTTATTCGTTCTCAGGAGTGGAGACACATTTTTGTTCAATTTCTGATATTAATCTTATTTCATTTACACATGATACATGTACAATTAAGAGTGGTCAGGAACAACGTTTTATTTTAGCAATAGCAAAGGATCATCTGATAGTAACTGGACACTATCGCCTACGAACATCTCCAACATTGAAATATCTCTTATTTCCCTTTTTCGAACCCTTCCCACTTAGTCCTTAGGATGAACTAAGGACTCCGAGGGAACGGTTGGATTTTTGATATCGTTTGAGACAGTTCTATACAAAATGTTATATGTCATAGGTGGTAATGGTCACATGCAGCTCCGAATCTTCAATTTTTTTTAAGCAGGGCAAAAATTTAAAAATACACAGGGCCCAGCCGGCACCCACCCATCTCCCCAATCACATGGCGTCAGATTGGCTACATCATTTCCTACTTATATTAGTTACAAAAAAAAACTAATAAGTCGTTTACTACATGTAATATTAAAAAAACAGCGTTTAATTGCTGTGGTGTCAGAAACATGTCGCAAATACGAGCACTCTCTGCAAGTGTTACTCCTAAAGAGTGTTGCATTTTTAATCCCGCCCTCATAAAGGCTTGGCTCGAATTAACGCCGGAGTCAATTGTTAATGGTATGTTTTTGTACTGTAATTACGCTGTTTCCATGTGAGACTGTTTCTTTGTTTGAAATATTTATGCCTTAATTTTTCAATTACCAAATAAATTAAATTGATGAAGTACCAAGTCGATAATGACCTACATATATATCGCAAAAAGCAAATGTATTTCGGGAAATGAATGGAGAAGGATAAACAAATTGACATTTCCATTCGTGTGATATTGTTGTAGGTTAAGGGCCTTTAAGGTTCAATTCCAGCCACAGTCATATTTGAAGTATGTATTATCGATTGGTATTCCTATCTATTTAAGTACCCATAATTTGGTCATTTATCGCCTTTATCTTTCTAAAAATTTATTGTTTATCAATACATTTCCCTAAATGACACTCCTGTAATACTTAAACATTTTTGTTCCGAATATTTCAATTTTTTTATCTGTATAAAATAGTTGATATATAAAAAAATAACAATTTTATTTCTATTCACATACAC
>DWNE01007157.1:0-12466 GCA_018249875.1 Cecropterus toxeus | reverse complement strand
TGTCCATGGACGGCAGTAACCACTTACCATCAGGTGGGCTGCTTGCTCGTTTGCTACTTCATATTTATAAAAAAAACACGTGTCCATTATTGTTAAACCAACCAATAAATGTTGGGTATAGTTATCTGTGTACATACAAGACGTTTATATAATATAATTTATTGTTAATTACAGTCTGAAGCAGATGCGAGAAGAAGAGAGTTTTCCTGCTTCAATAGTGACCAGCTGACAACACTAAGAGCATATAGGGTAAGTAATTTTTTTCTTTCTTGAATCGGATTTATTTGTTGATGGTATATTTTATAAAGAAGTAATTCCCAGTATACATTGACATAACTTAGCAAAAATATTGAACAACGAACGAGTGTATTGGCATAACTTAGAAAAAATAAATATTTTTTGCGAAATTGTTCGTACATTGTTAAATGTACGAACAATTTCCCAAGGCAAAGTGCTAGAAGTGCAAATGATTTTTAACAGCTGTGTGTACATTTTTTGATCATTCATGCAGTGCGATGTCAATAAAGCTTTTATTATAATTAGATTAGTTGTCTAACATATTCCTTGCTATCTTGAAGTGGTATTTTTATTTATTATAATACTTAAACAAACTCGTCGACACTGTTTTAAAGAAATGCGCAGCGCTATTTGACCATTTTGTTTTAATATGCCATAATTTTATTAGACAAATGAATGTTTGGAGATACATTTGACCTTCTACTTACTGTTACATTCGTTCGTAGAAATGGCAAGAAGCAATGAAATCGAGTACGCACGCGGCTTTAGTGTTTGCGAGCGAGAACTACCTCTCCAACAAAACGCTGGTGATGTTGGCGGACATCAAACATCAGTTACTGGCGTTGCTGGCTGCCATCGGCTTCGTGCCAGACATGCCGGCGTTACGGAGAAGAATGAGGAAGGATTCCGTGCTCAGCTTGACTGGGGAAGAGGTAAGTGTGAACAGGAAGAGATAAGTGTAAACATACTGGAGATTGAGATGAAGATTGTAGGGTCTTTGTGGAAGGCTTGCGGACCCTACGAAGCCGCTTAGGGAGGTTTTCTGTGCATAGTTTGACTGGTGAAGAGGTAAGTATAGCACACCAGAGTATACGAATTGCAAGTAAACACTTCATGTATTCAGTATAGGCACACAGAAATTTTAAAGTCCGAATGAAAGTTAAAAGTTCTGCTTTGAAAATACAGGCCATACTGCAGTCTATAACCCAGAACCAAATAAAATTAGGCATGGTGGTGGGCCTGATGCAACCGAACCACTGACGATTTCCTTAAATGTGCTTATGTGGGCCTGGAAACTAGCCTGGCTTATAGCTACTCAGATAATGTTTTCAGTACTTTTCAGCAGATCTATTAATAAGTTATTTTTTCAAACCTCTCTAACATTGAATGTCGTCGTAAACCAATTGTTGTCCCACTGCTGGGCGCAGGTCTTTTCTCAGAGAGACAGTTTTAGGCCATAGTCCACTGCGCTGGCCAAGTGCGAATTGGTAGACTTCACACACCTTTGAGAATTTTTCTTTTTTAGAGAACCCTCAGATGTGTAGGTTTCCACACGATGTTTTCCTTCACCGTAAAGCAATGATAATTAAAGTCTAATACGCACATCATTTTAGAAAAATCACTGGTGCCTGGGATTCGAACCTCGGACCCTCGATTTAGAGGCCTAGTTTCAACCATTAGGCTATCACAGCTCAACATTGAATGTAGTAGACTACATTGTATGAAATACCAAATATATAATTTATATATTTAAGTATTTTAAGCATTTACTTCTTATTATTTTTCAGTTAAATGTCAACGGTAATAACGATAAGCTGCTATCAGCAATACTGTGCGCTGCTTTATATCCTAACGTTGTAAAGGTGAGGTATTTTCTTAATATATCCTATACCCATAACAATATATAAAAAGGTTTCCTTTTTCGTGAATATCACAGACATGCAAATAACTAACAATAAAAAATACTAATAGACCAAATGATTTTATTACTTTAATTTTTTTTCGAAATGATTTTTTTAAAGTAGAATACAAAATGCAAATGACGTTACAGAAAGCTTATTTTTATATCCATCCATCCAATATTAAAAATATATGGCTATTAATTTAATTAGTGAAATACCGATAAATATCAGTTAATAATAAATTTGTACAGGTGCTAACACCAGAGAAATCGTTCCACATGCAAGCCGGTGGGGCGATACCCCGGCAGCCTGGCCCAGCGGAGCTCAAGTTCAAAACCAAGACCGATGGCTACGTAGCGTTACACCCGTCGTCAATCAACTCCACGGTCGGCCACTTCCCCAGCCCCTATCTGGTGTATCAGGAGAAAGTGAAGACGTCACGAGTGTTTATAAGAGAATGCTCTATGGTGCCGCAACTGCCGCTTGTTCTGTTTTCTGGTAAGGTTCTTAACAAAGGCCATAAAACGTACTAAGTTAGTTCTCATAGTTCTTCGTTAGTTAGTTATTGTAGTTTCGTGGTCATAATAATTTAAAAAACAGAT
Organism: Cecropterus toxeus; assembly: GCA_018249875.1. Classification (NCBI taxonomy): domain Eukaryota; kingdom Metazoa; phylum Arthropoda; class Insecta; order Lepidoptera; family Hesperiidae; genus Cecropterus; species Cecropterus toxeus. The sequence goes on along the minus strand of DWNE01007157.1, from coordinate 9,945 downwards.
TTGTTTTTAACGCAACCAAGCAAGCGTATTTCTTGCTCTCAAATAAGGAAGAGTTTTAATAGATAAAAAGTGTTAATTTAAATAAAGTTGTTTTTTATTTGTAGGTTGCAGTTTGGCAGTGGAGTTACATAACGGAACGTTCATAGTATCGTTAGAAGACGGTTGGATCATGTTTCAAGTAGAAAAACATGATGTAAGTTTATTAACCATTAATCAGCAAGCAAATACAGTCAAATACTTTAAATAATATTTTGAAACTATCTTTTAAAGCAGTGTCGTTAGAGCGGGAATAATTAAATAAATTCAACAACGGTATTTTTTATTTTTTATTTTTTAATTGAAATCTTTAGAACAAACTGTAAAAACCTTATATATAAAATTCTCGTGTCACAATGTTCGTTTCCGTACTTCTCCGAAACGGCTTGACCGATTCTCATGAAATTTTGTGAGCATATTGAGTAGGTCTGAGAATCGGCCAACACCTATTTTTCATACCCCTTAGTGATAAGGGCTGTCCACCTTTAACATTTTTATTTTTTTATTTTTAGACATTTTTTGCCAGGTCAGCTAGTTTTTATGTAAGAAAAATATGTATTTCCTACTATCGCCATTTTGTATATCAAATTTATGTTTATTTAAGTGTCATTTTTGAAGGTTACATGCCTATCATAGGTCAACTTGGCAGGCACTTATACCTATTTTAAATAACTGTACCTACTTTACATAATGTTAGGATTGAATTCTTCACGAAATCTACAATTCTACAATTGTAACCTTCACCAACACTTCAACAACATATTCTTTTATATTATAATGAAAAATGAACTGGTTTTAAAAGTAGCAAAGGTTGTAAAAGTTTTAATGCTAAATCTTGTGTGTTCCCAGGTAGCGGAAATGCTGAAAACAATTCGAGTGGAACTGATAAATCTTCTAGAAGAGAAGATAAACGATCCCTGTCTAAACCTGCTGCACTACGAGAAGGGCAACAGGATAATAAAGACAATTGTCCAAATTGTCACTAAAGATTAAATAAATTATTATAGATTAATGTTAATTAATATCTGAATACTTATTGTACTGTAGATAATGTGAATTTAACTTTATTTTATGTTTGTTATAAATTTATGTAGTGTGGGTTTTTGGACAAAGAAACAGTAACCACACAGCCACGAAACATTCGTTTTCCGCTGCAATCGTCATCGCTAACCGAATTTTGCCAAATTTTGCTACAATTTGTAGTGAAATTGCATGCCCTTATTAGATCAAACACATTCATTTGTTTTCTACTCAAACGTTTTGCAGCGGCTATTGAAAGACGCTCAAAGCAAATTTTTGTGGCCCTCAACTAACATCGCTGCTACAGGCGTTTCTACGTCTGCGATGACCACACCGCAGACATAAAAATGCCATCAAACTCTTCAGTGTTTGATCCATTTAGTTATCGAAACGTAAGTAAATCGTAGATTGTCGATGTGAAAGTAAATCGTCTGGTGGACCCCTTATTCGAATATATAAGTAATTTAAATTATTATTGTCGATACGAAAGGCGGATAGCGGACGTCATACATGACTAATTGTTGAATTTTTCGGAACACTATAAAAATAATGTGTTAATTTGGTTATGTCTATAAATAACGCCGATTTTGTATGTCACATACATTATCATTTCCTTACAATTAAAATAGTGATTTAATTTAACAATTATTAAATAAAATGTTAATAATTAAATTGAGCATTTAGTAAATTATTATTTAACAATAAATTGCATAGTTAATAAAAAACTGAAACAAATTTCAAATATAATTATTAATTTCTTGAAAACAATATCTTAATTACAGAATAAGCTAATTTTAGTTTTAATAATCATTTGCCCCTGTACGAATGTACAAGGAAAATATGATGCATAGTACATCTCATTATTAAAGGTTTAATATAATTCTTGTTTCTTTATAATTAGGCCTTTTTATTATTAAATTTTATATTTAAAATTAGTATCTTTTGTAATTACGAGTTTAAAACGTGTACCGAATTATATTTCTACTGTTTGGTGCTTATAAATTAATTGTGGGATTGTGTTATGGAATTATTTACTAAGACGAAATCACTGAGTTTGGTTAGAAATTAATTTAAAACAATCATTCTTTAAGTAGTTCAATGAAACGTTTTTTGTAAATCTGTAATGATTAATAATCTGTTACGTAATAATAAGAAATATGTTATAATATTGATGTTATAGAGTTATTCTAATAAAATATTACGCTATAAAGTAAGTTATATGCCGAGAGATGGCGCTTTTTGAATTTAAATAGGACTTTGGACAGATGGCGCCACTGATGGAACGAAATTGTCAATCTTGAAAACTATAATTCTAATTGTGCTAATTTAAATTGTTCAGCAAAAGATTTATGTTAAGCGTTAATATAGAAAAACATGATTCATAAATACATATACTTTGAGTAGTTTTTAATCCTAGTTCTAAATACAAGTTCTGATATGCCTTCGATTTATACCCTCGAGTTGTATGTGAACACTTCCTCATGTATGACTTTGCTACCGCGACTTTAGTGTGAACATGTTTAGTCCCTAAGTATACCGTTATTTGTGATGTCTGTGGTTATACTATATACTGCTGTTTCTATTTTTATTAAACAATATATATACAGATAGTTAAATTTACAAAGAATTCTTTATCTTATTCTAGGGATAACAACTTAGTCTAGGGGTAGCAACTCATCTGTGGCTAAACTCAGGTACTACCCGTTGGCGCTAAGTTTGCCGCTGTCGACGTCAAACATGTAGTAGCGTCAGCAAAAAAAAAAAACAAATGTGAAAAATATATATTTCTTTGTTGTTACGGATTAGATACATTTTTATAATAAAAATATATTTATACAATTAACTCATGATCATTTTTCACATATTACGGTATTACGAATGAACCGGTTTTTTTTTCATTAAAAAAAACGTCATGATCTTTAACTCTATATAAAGACAATCACTTCGTGAAGTCTTTTCTTTGCCCATAGTTCTAATATGGAAAATAAAACAACCAAATATCGCGAAAACTGAGCAGTATTAAGTTGCAGCATAAGTAATAATTTCTCGCGTTTACGTTGCCTTGGATACTTTTAGTACATTTTAGGGCGACTGAGACGTGCGGTGACGGGGAGCCGCATTCCTTTGACCGGCATACTTAGCGCGGACAGGTAGTGGGACTAAACTTGTCTGGGGTTGATTACAGGTGTCTATGGGTGGCAGTGGCCACTTACCATCAGGTGGAGTGCATGCTCTTTTGTTACTTCTATGTCATAAATTTAAAATTTTAGAGGAGTGTAACCATCAAATAGAAAATTTATGTAGAGGTTACACACGTCGGTTTTAATGGCTCTTTTGTTTTGTATTTCATGTTTGGATTGTGTATTATTCGTCAACGCATTATTTTCCCACTGCTGGGCACGGGTTTTCTCTCAGAATGGAACAGTTTTAGGCCATAGTCCACCGTTCAGGCCAAGTGCGAGTTAATATACAAATTGAATTGTGTATATATATTGTATAACTTTGGATATTTTATTTACAGAATACTTCTTTCAATAGCTTAATTTAATGAGGATGGAATACATGTTTCTATGAACTCTGATAATAAATATGTCTCTTATGAATGTACGAAATTAATGTAAATATACAACTGTCGACTATTAATGTAACTATTAATTTACTAAGATGTACCTAAATCAATTCCTCTTTTATAAATTTATATTTTTATACTTAACTATTCCTAACTGACTTGCTGAATGTTACCACTCGGGATTATGTTTGAAGTTAATTATCTTTTCTAAGTATGATTTTATGTCTTATGTAAATAGTGTCATTATGTTGCTGTGAAATAAATATAATAATATATTTTTAAATTGAAGAATGTGTTTTATTAAGCCGCCTTACATAACTACTAACAAAGTTACATAGTACTGTTAAAGTAGGTTCAGATTTAAATCTTTATCATTAAATTAAGGAAAACAAAAATAAATAACCGTGGATCAAACGTCGTAAACTACTATGGTTAAATGTTTTTAAATTAGCTATTCCTGATTTCCACCAAAGCAGAGATTAGTGCAGCGAAAAAGAAATGTGTAGTAAATAATCAATCAGAAAACATTCTTTTTACAACTTTTACTATCCTATCAGCCTCAGTAGATCAGACACTCAAGCGAAGATGACTCTGCTCTAGCCAGGTTACTTCTCTGCTTCTTGTTATTGGAAACGCCTGCCCGTATTTGGCGAAAACTGGCCTTAAATAACCGTACATGTAGACAATACGTCGTAATGACTCAATGTATTCAGATAAATGTATGCATATGTGAATATTTATACAAATATTTAAATAATAAGAGACCATTTAATGCTATTATAAGTTCAAAAATAAGTTGTTTATATCCGTACTTCAAATGACGCGTTCATATTACATATTACTGTTTCTTAGTTTCTAGGTGCAGCAAATACATAAAAAAATGGTTTTTAACATTTTCAAAAAGTGTGTGATGTCCATGATCGTATGATCCAACTTGGTGGTTGTTTTATTATGATATGAGAATATTTGTATAATGGAACAATTATTTTAGGATCAATTAACGTCGACAGGCTGCAATAAATGACATTAAATTACCTGCGTGCGATAGTCGTGGTACTGTCTGTCTTGGCAGCATTTAATTATATTTATTTGATTTCATTGTAAAAACTACGCTTCTTTTTTAAAGACATCGAACGTATTGTGCCAGACAAAATTATATTTCTGCGTGCTGCATGTTGTAAATACGTCAACACATGTTGTATAGAAGAATACAATTTAGTAAGTCAAGTTAAATGCCTGAAGATATAAACACAGCTTTTAATTTACCGCTGTATCCGTAATTATTACAAATTAATTTAGTAGGCAGTTTATTAATTAGTATTAATTAGTAGAAAAGATAAAGCGTATTTCACAATTATTTCATACTTTTATTTAAAAAAAACTGTTTAGGTACACTACAGCCGATATAAAAAGTTAAAATACAAACTTTCGATGAACCTAAAATTGACTGACGCAAAATAAAATATGGTCTCCATCAATCACATTTCAGAGAACATTGTCCGACTTCCCGCCCCAGTAGCGAACAACACAAAAATGGCTAACGACCGTCGGTCACAGGCCCGTAGCAATATTTCACGCGGAGGTAAAAAAATTGGAAAAGCCTCCATTCTCGGTCGATTCCAATAGTGTCGGGTCGTAAAACGCACGTGTGTTTCGGTTGCTCTACATGTGTACACGCTTAAAGGGCGAACTTTCGGGCTAGGACCGTCCGAGTTTTTCTTCGTTGGGGTAATGTGGATGAGATTAATATTTTTGTTAGGAGGAACTTACAAAATATTATTTGTTTGCTATACATTTACAAATTTATTTGACGACCTTCGTATGCATTTACAAAATAAGTAATTACTTAAGTACATGTATATGAAATTATGGATGCCTATCTTGGCGCGTATTTTTACTATATTGCCATTTTGTGGACTTATAATTTCAATAATAATTATTAAGCGTATTTAGCTTAATAATTATAATTGAAATTATAAGTAGGTATAACAAAACAGTTTTATTATTATAGCTAGTATAATATAGCTATGTAATATTCCATAATATTTTCGTAATACATATTTATAATTGTTTTATTATAATTAAAGATACTTTAGATCATTGACATCTATCGTCATATAGCGGAAATATTTAGTTAAGACTATGTTCTGTTCTAAAATATAGATGGCGCTGCGCATATTTCTTATTGACCTTATAAGAATCCATACCAATAAGATCTCATTAAGAAATCTTATTGGTGTGGATTCTTGTAAGGTATAAGTAGTTAACACTCTATTTATGTATCGAAAAAGTGTTTTATATGGTGTTAGCCGCACATGCTGGTTCTGCATGAACATAATGTTAAGAGCACTTCAAAAAATTTGTTACATTAATCAAAGCTTCCTAGTTGTTCGCCCTGGCTTGCAGCGAGGCACTGTGCTGAAGAGAGAAGAGAGAGGAAAATTCACGTAACGTTTATCGTTACGTGAAATATTCACTCGCTCGTTCGTTACGAATTTTTTTGCTACCTTTAATAATATAATTGTATAAACTGCATAATACCATAATAAAATATTTATGTAATGCACAATTTCGAAGGTGAGGGTTTTTTCATCAGTTAATAAGTACGTCAGTTTTTATAATAGTAAAACTACATTGTTTAAAGATCATTTATCCAAAACACTGTCTCTCCAAGTCATTATAGAATAACGTAAGTAGATACATTGCTCGCTAATAAGTATATTTTGTGTTTTTTTCTAGCATTGTCCTAAATTAGCGCCTATAATTCCAGGATTATAGAAAATTGATTGCAGTTATATATGAGTGAAAAAAAATCCGTTAAAGGAAATTATTTAATTTAAATTGTGTAAATAATTAGCAAATATAAATCCACATCCACAGTTTCCGAACGTTTTCCCGCGCTACATCCGTGGCCATTTTGAATCGCATCACGTACGGGCCGGCGGCGTAATTGGCGCCATTTACCGTCCCTGGCCGTCGCTTCGTTACACGTTTTTGGTACAACGTCCGTTGCAAACCAATATCTGCTACGTAATTTCGAACATTGGTAAGGGTTGCTTGAATTTGGATAAGGGCTCAGGTGGTATGAATAGGAAATTTAAAGTGATAACTTTAGGACGTGCCTAGGTTGGTACTACTTTCCTACGGGAATATAGTTTTTTTTCTTTAATTTAACCTATGTATAACGTGTTTAAATAAATCTAACGGTTACAATGGTAATTGATAGAAAATAAATCGCTTTGATAGTGAAAATGCCCCAAGTGAGATTTCAAAGTTAGCATATTCGTTCAGAAAAAGTTTTTTTGTACGTTTAGTTAGTAGGTATAGTGTATGTAATGTAAATTATGTAATTTTTTGTTCAGGTATTTATTATTTACTGGCTTATGTTTACTTAATTTTAATACCATAAGTAATAAAAAATAGTAATAAAAAATAGTAAGTCAGTAAGTCAGTCAGTAATAAAAAATATGTAATATTTTTAGGCAGCATGATAAAAAACCAAGAAAATCGGTAACACAAATTTTAAACCGATGAGCAGTCTATGGAATGTATTTCAAAAAATTAATTGTATTTTAGATATGACATACAAACTATATAGTAGTATAGCTACCTAATAGTAGCAAGAAGATAGGTACATTCAATTTAACCTTTTTACGAATTACAACAACTATTAATTTCCAAGCGGTTCGAAACATCCAACAATATTTCACATCTATCTAACCAAACACCCTCTACCCATTATCAGTAAGGCCTGATTTCATTCAGTAAGGCCGAATAAATCAAGGGAGCCGAAAGCCGACAATAAATTTGGTCCCAATCCTGGTCATCTGGACCCAAAAGGCGTTTTAGCGCTAACCCGGGACGGACCTTTCCGCTAAATAAATCCCTTATCTGCATACGGCAAACCTTTCTAGGGTCCAGCTTAATAAATTCAGGTTGGGTCTTGCAAACTTTCTTTTGGGAATTATAATGAGTAGTTCTTACCGTCTGAATAAGTATAAATTTAATATGTTTTGCGATAACGTTTACTTAGTTGTGTTGATCCCATGTATTTTACAATTTTACGCTTACCTATTTTTTTTTGTTCCGTTGCTTGTTTGTCTTTAATTGTCTATAGGCGCCTAACCTGCGCTTCTCCGGCCGGTTTTCTGCCGTCTTCAGGTGATCAGTCCCCTTGGTCGGGAGAGGGGGGGGGGGGATCTCCATACGGTCTCCCGTATCTCCCCGGTCTCTACGGACGTGACTCTTCTGAATTCAGCAGTTTTCTGCCGTCTTCAGGTGATCAGTCCACTTGGTCGGAAGAAGGGGGTTCTATTGAAAGGTCTTCTACCCTATTGAATGTCTATCCTACGAACGAAGTGGCCTGTCCATTGCCACTTCAACGTTCTAAATCGGACTTCTATGGCGGTTGCTTCTGTTTTTCTACAGATTGTATCGCTATGTAGGTAGGTCTTTGGTCGCGTAGAAAATACTAACCATAGTAGGTACTCTTCATAATTCGCAGACCGACTTTGAGCTTACCCGTTTCGGTAGTGTACGTCAACACTGACATCACACATAAGCTTTTATAGTTCAGGTTCAGATTTAGTATTTATGTTAGAACTTTTACAGGTTAATATCTTAAAGAATCACTTTCATATTTCATATTTTTATAGTATTTTGTAGTACCTTTAAACGAGTATATTTTTTTATAAAATTCTTTAACACGTCTTTTTTATTAAATAGAAATAGAATCTAAAAGCATGTTATTTTTCATTTAATTATTGGAAATGTTATATCTAGTTAATAAGACATATTAATATGTTAATGTTATAACAGCTGTACTGTGTACCTATAGGTGTCTGCATGTTACTAGTTCTCGTATAAAATTATTCATACTTTGTTGCTTTAATTAGAAATAGAAGAAGAAGAAATAATCTTTATTCACGAACTACATTAGGTACTTGTATTTATTTTTTCAAGATATAACTTAAACATCTATCAATGACCATGTGATTTTCTTTAAAAAAAATCAAAAATATAGTTAGTACAAATATATGCAATATAATCGGTTGGTGGTTGTATCAGCTCTATGCAGATACCTCTAGGCCTGCTCATTTGAAAGGCGGCCAAGCGGGTGCGCACCCAAATCAATAGTAATTCTGCGGGTAATCCCTCGGTCCGCTGAAAAATACATAACCAAAGCTATACGTAATGTATTCCATTAATTTGAAACAGTTTACTTAGGGAAGTGGTCGAATGAGAAATTAGTCATTGTTTTGTTTCGTTTTGTATGTTGTTGTACTGTTGTGTTCACTTATTTTAAATAATTCAAGCTATAGACATTAATCCTGTTTATGATTACATTGTGGGTTACACGTTACGGCACCTTGATATCTTAGTAGGTACATTGATTAAATATTTAAGCACACACAAACACGCTATCTACACTCATAGCCCCACACTAGGATTTTCTCCTGTATCGTGGGTGCCATGGACACACAAAGACGAATACGCAAACACCCAGACCTAGAACAGAAATCTAAACTCATCATTCAGTTTTCTGTCTGGCTGGGGATCGAACCCGGGACCCACTGCGCGTTAGATCGGTAGGGTAACCGCTCCGCCACGCGGGTCGTCTGTGATAAGGTTTTGCTATATGATTTTAAGCTGATATTATCGCGGAATTGATACATTGTTATATGTTATGAGTACTTAACATATGTGTTTTTTTGAATTTCTTTTTGCCGATATTTCGACCCGGTTACATGGACCGTGGTCACGGAAAAATTGACTGAAATTTCGTCGCGTGAGTAACATATTAAAAGGTAGTTTAGTTAGTTCAGTAGTTGATACCTACTCTAAATTAAACTACTTTTTATGTAGGTAGGTTTTTAGGTAAATCTTAAGCAAGTATTTAATATTGTTAGTGCTGTGTTTGTTGATGTTTACTCTAAAAGTTCTTTGTATGATTTTAGACTATCGTTATCACGGCATTTATACATTTTATTATGTTACGGGTACTCACGATATGCGGTTTTTTGAATTTCTTTTTGCTTTTTGAATTTTTTATTTTCAACATTTTCTTCAAACAAATGGTGTGGCGATGGGTAGTTAGGAGAAAGCCATCACTACTGGCCCTAATTGAATTAAAGTTTGGAGAAGGTATGTAGATGACGTCTTTGCCATATTAACAGGGGGGTCATCTGAACTCTGTATGAAATGGAAGATAATTGTAGGCTGGCATTCTTGGATGTCGCATTGAAGACTCGCCCTGACGGAACATTTAGTCATTCAATCCACCGGAAACCTACTCACACGGATAGATACCTCCACGGCAC
>DWNE01007156.1:0-12466 GCA_018249875.1 Cecropterus toxeus | reverse complement strand
TTTCGCCGTGACCACGATCCATGTAACTGGGTCGAAATATCGGCAAAAAGAAATTCACAAACCGCATATCGTGAGTATCCGTAACATATTAAAATGTATCAATTCCGCGATAATATCAGTTTAAAATCATATAGTTTTACTGGAGGTTAGCGACAGATGCGTTAACCCTGAGGACTAAGTTTTAACGCCTCGGATAAGTATACGCCTCTTACCACACCAGGACACTGCATAGCATTGCTCTTACTAGGCAATAATAGCAGAAATGTTAAATCTATATTCGTAAATAACCCATTAGAGTATATACTTCGTTTATGTATAAAGTTGCTAACACGTACTCCATTAACGTATTACAATTAGGCTCGAGCCCACTTAAATCACGCCTTAACCAAAGGTTGACAGCCACGTACAGATTGATTTATATGCCTTGAACTACAGGGGTAGACAACCTTTAAATTAATGACATTTTTAATGCGTCTGATCCAAGCCTTTTGTTTAATTTGAATAAGATGCTTTGAGTCATATTTTTTTTATAATATTGAAGTAGCAAAAGAACATGTAGTCCACATAATGGTAAGGTGATGGACGCCTATGGACATGTGTGAGCAACTGCATACAGAACGGGGGTTCTATCTAAAGTCAATCATATACGCGTTGCTGCTCCCGACGAATGATATGGTCGCTTCATATATAAGTGAGCCAGCAACCACACCCTTCCACCGAAACGCAAAAACTACTTCACGCTAGAAATAGATGTGATGGTAGTACCATCCCGGTTGAACTACACTGTTTCTACCACCTTTACAACTGTATAAAGCCATCGCCGTTTCGTGATCACGATCCTTGTAACAGGGTCGAAATATCGCCAATAAGAAATTCAAAAACCGCATATCGTGAGTACCCGTAACATCTTAAAATGTATAAAAACAGTTATATAATTGTATGGAAATTGCCAGCGAATTCGATAACTAAATCGAAGTTTGCGTTGTGATTTAATCGCCGACAATTTTCCGCGCAATTTAATTTCCAACCACCTGTTTTATAACGTCTTCAATTGAGCATGAATAAATCAATTCTCATCACAACAAACTGTAAAAAAGTTTGGAAATACGTTAATATCAGTCGGTGAGAGGAAGCGTTACATCATTTTAACGCTCTCGGGCCACGAAATTGAAGTTTAACGCAAACTTGCCAATCCTTGTAACAGCTCGATCGATCAATGTCCAATTTGTTTTGCAACTCGCCTTACAAATACAAATACACCTGTATACATTGTTCGAAGTTATGAAATCTTATCTTTACAGACAAATATATTAAGGAGAAAGCCAGAGAAGTTTTTGATGCTTTGTAGTTGATTGTTCGTTTATTAGTGCAAAGGACTAATTGTCATTAAAATCACAATTGTATATGTAAATCTTAAACGAAGTTATTGTTTTTGGGTCTAGGTAAATTTTGTCTGTGTAGATCTATTCTACGCACACAAGAAATACTAGTCTAAGAGTATGTATTTTTGCTTAATTTTATCAAATAGTTTTGTACATAGAGATACCAACTTTTTCATTGCTTTGTAAAATGAATAAACATTTAAAAATGTAATACGTATTTTCGAAGTGAAACTTTTTTATAATCGTTGCGATTTAAAACTGGCTGAAACGAAAATGAATCACGATAAAAAAACAAACACATACATGTATAGGATTAAGTCAGCGAGAGAATGAGATATAATACATTACACAGTATTTTATATCTAGGTCTCCTCTTTGTTTGAACCTCGTAACATAAATATTGAAATAATAAACCTTATATTTATGCAAATATTCCTGATACTCTATCTCCATTCTCGCTTGTGTGAATTGCACACATATGCTTTTCATATATTAGTTATATTAGAATGAAGAAATCAATTGATATTAAAACAGTCGTTAGCATATACGTTAATATCAACCGAAGAGGAAAAGCGCTACATCATTTTAACGCTCTCAGACCACGAAATTGAAGTTTAACGTACACTTGCCAATGTTTGTAACAGCTCGTTCGATCAATGTCCAATTTGTTTTGCATCTTGCTTTTCTAAAAGATATACCTTTTAGAAATACAAGATGCAAAACAAATTGGACATTGATAAAAAAAAATATACATAATAACAATTTATTTACTTGTAGAGTTTGTCCATGAATAAAAATATCATACAAAACATATACAAGTTTGTATGATATTTTTGTTCCTAGACAAACTCTACAAATAAATAAAATTTTAACCGGTTCCATATCGGTATTTCTATTTTTTCGTGGAATTGAGAAGGATTGATTGGAATGGGATCACTTCTATCTAGTGTTATGTTTATAAATGAAATGAGATATCTTTATTTTGTGTAAGCCTACGAGGGCACTTACAAATTGTCATTTACAGTATTTTTTCTCACACTACCACCGGATCAGAAAATGACCTCAACTGAGAAGATCTGGCAAGAAACTGAGCGGGTTTGTCTTTTTTTGTAATACTTTGTATTTTTTTAACCATCTTGTTTATTACATGGTCAATAAAAGGCTAGCTCCAGTACGTTGCCTTACATTTGACTTAACAAGTTTGACATATTGAGATGCCAAACTAACATGCAGTCCACCTTTAAGTAAGTGATCACTACCGTCCGTGAAAATTTGTAACTAACTTCAAATATAGCGGATGATTTCTGAATTCATAAATGCCACTGATCCGAAGGGCTAAGATGGTCGCATCGTTCAAAAACAGTCCGCGTGGATTCATATTCTTTAACCTTTAAGATTGAATTAATAATAGATTCTCATACCCAAACTTTCGCATAACATGAATAAGATTAGTTGAGAAAAATATCATTAACTACCTGTGCCCCGCGGTTTCACCCGTTACTACATAAGAATAAAACAAACATAGCGTGATGTTATTTAGCCTATAGCCTTCCTCAATAAATGAACTATTCAACACAAAAATATATTTTTAATTGTAAGCGGTAATTCCTGAGATTAGCGCATTCTACCAAACAAACTCTTCAGCTTTACAATATTATAAAAAAAATATGTATATGTATATAGTTCATACTTTACAGAAACAATAGCATAATATCATTATTATGCTATTGTTTCTGTATATCCTTGCAAGTTATGTATAGTTGACAGGCAATTAATGCCACTCGGGAAATAGCGAGGTTAGTGGGTAGAGACATAGTGTGGCCATTCCCTGTCATCCCACTCGCTCTGCCCGGCGATCCATTTTTGTCAGTTTTAAGCGCTTACCGAAGAAATGAGTGATGAATGTCGCATATTTTTCTATCACATTGGAATAGAAGTATGAAGTCCATCTGATGGTAAGAGCAACTGTCGCCGAAGAACTATACCGCCCAAGGATATCTTTAATTTAGCAACTTCATATGGAACTTTGAGCAACTTCATAAAGAACAGGAGTTCTATCTGATTCAATCACAGATGCGTTCCTCTTCCCGAAAATGAGATGTCACCTCACATGAAACGCATCTGTGATTGACTTCACATAAGACACCTGTTCTATATAAAACTTTTTAGGTCTTAGTAACGTTGATTCGTTCTTCGAATCTTATAAGAAAAATAAACATGATGACAAAATCACGTGTGACTTTTCGGGCAATATCTGCAGCAGCGATGATAAGGCGAAGTAGTACGAGAAGCGTAGCGTGAAAGAAGCATAATGTCTTTGTGAATGTAGAGTACTGAGTAAAATAAATTGCAGTATCGTAGCCGCCTTTTAGATCATACGATATACAGATAGAATAAACAAAATGTAATATAACACAGAATATAAATAAAATATTTTATAGAATGTCTTTGTGAAGTATTGATACGTAATAGAAATTCGGAATGGAAAAAGAATATTTTTAACCCATAAAACTCGATGTGATTCTAAAAATGGTATATTATATGTCTTTTTTATACTTGATCGTATATATATGTTTAGACAAAAACATGGGAATTGGCGAATGAAATCCGCTTTGTACTTTGAGAACGGTTTTACTTGTGTAACTACATTATTATTTATGTTATATTTGTTTTTTTAGCTTTTTGATCAAAATTACACGATAAGAACTAAAGAAAACTATAACATTCTAATCTTTAATTTTATTATTCAGGAAAACAATCGGAATGTCTCGAAACATTACTCATTAGCGATATTATTATTGAATATACTCGACTTATTTTTACCTATGCATAGCTTGACTAGTCTTTTAAGTCTTAAGTCTTTTAAGTTTTAAGTTCAGTTCTTGAGTTAAAATAAAAGACTAAGAAGTCTTCTAACTGAGATTGAGCCGAGTGAAAAGGCTTATACGATTATATTGGTCTCGTTAACCATTTAACAAGGAAAAGAAGAAAAGAAATGTTTACAAGTTGAGTATGTTAATTTTGTTCTACCTAACAAAATATGTACTGTATTATTTTCATTTTAGCTTAAACGACTTATATGACCCCAAGTAACTTAAATCACTAGCAGACAAGGTTCCTAAGAATAATAGGATTTGACAGCTGAGTTTTAATTTACAAGTCGAGTTTTGAAAAATTAGATCGAGTGTATGATAAGATTTACAAGGCTGAGTTCTTTCATCACTCCTGAGGACCCATATTAGTGTACAATTTTTTTTAACCAAACTATTTTTGTCTGTGGCACAAGCGTATGCTCTGTTCTTGCCTACTCTGTGATGCGAATTCTTGGCGCACCGGAGCGCGGGAAATCAGTCGTATGCCGCGTACCGCTCACACTGCATGAGCGGCGAGCTCGGTCAGAACGACGCAAACATTTGCGTTCTGAATTTAAAATAAAAAAGTTTTATCAAAAATACTTGCGTTCTAAAATAAACAAAAAATTGTGTATGATTAAACTAATTTAATAATTTAATTTATAATATCGATGTTAAGTTTAAAGTGTTAAAGCGTCGTAATAAGTAATTTTAAAAGTTGCGTATAATTGTGTAAGAATGAAAATAAATCAATGAGTAGTTGGTGTCGTAAATAACAATAAAAGTTTAGTTTTAAATTTAAAAAGTAAATTAAAAATTAAGTTAAGTGAACTAACTTTAAAAAGTTTTGTGTAGTGTTTGTTTGTGTGACATTATTTTGTGTGTGATCTGCGGTGATAGAAAAGTAAGTACTGATTTCTTTCACCTGTACACTTATTTTACTTCAACTAATTGTACAATGTGTAATATGTAGCGCTGTACTTCTACATTCATTATACAAATGTAATATCGCTTTCAACTTCCGGGACATATATAAAATGCAGAATGTGATTTTTTTGTGGGCTTTTGAAGTCAAACCTTTCGACGCGTTGGACTATTTTTGAGATTTGAAAAAAACCTTTGAACTCGCGACGCTGTTACCATAACGGACACCTCTGTATATAAGTATACATATATTGTGTATTGACATTGATTATTATTATTATTTGTATAACTAATAATTATTATATGCCCGCTTGCGGCGGGAATGTAGAGGAACACTATTCTATGACTGTACATATACCTAGCTTACCTACATTCCATAATAAACGAATTTGATTGAATGATTGATTTATTTATTTTAAACTATAATCTTCCGGTCGGCCTGAGGCAAGATTTAGAATGGTGGTCAATAATGGCGCCCCTTTGAAATCTAAACAATCATTCACACTTGTTTCTCTGCAATTTAAGACCAAAAAAGGTTTTAACAGTTTTTACTTTGATTGGTGTACTGCACAAAATTCACTGTTTCACAGATTAACTAATTTAGGATAAACAGGAACTTATATCACAGTATAGATAGTAGTCCGACTTACGCGTGTCCTTGAAATTTATACCTACAGCTGAACAGGGCGCAAGGGTTGACACCCACCAAAAGTGAAATTGTTACTTACTAGCTGAAGTACCCGTGCTTCGCTACACAAAATACACAGGGTTTACTCGCTAACCGTTGGATGACCATGAAATAGGGATGTGACTTGGTTGGGAAAAAATATATTAATCTATTTTCTCACTTATCGAACAATCGACGATTTTACAAAAAAAAAACTACTTTGTTTATGTAAATCGATTTTGTTTTATTATAAAGTTTTGATTGATTTAACATTTTGCAAAGTCACTTGCACATTTAATCAACGAGTTATATTGTAAATTAAAAAAAAAAACAAGTTTGAAGTTAAAAAATAAATGTAATTATTATCCATTTGATAAACTCATTATAAAATCTTTAAATTTGTAACAGAAAAAATGTACCTATTGCAACTTGATTTGAAAAAAATATTATTATTTTTAATTATGTCGGCCGGTGCGCGGCGCGACACTCCGTTGCTTTGCGTTCCGAAACATACTCAACGGCCGTGTAAACAACATTTGCATGTGTGCGTGCACCGATTCGGCCGTTTGTATGGAGTCGGACTACTGTATGTTATATTGTGCTTATATAGTCAGTAATTTACGTAAACGTTACGCAAATATAACAACAAGCTTTAGAATTTACAATTAATGTGCGTGCTATGTACTATTACTGATATCATAAAGTTAAGAATGTGAGGATGTTCGTTACTGACACACATACCTGTTAATCCACGTCATAAACTTGTAATCTGCGAAAATAATCTAGAATGTAGACACTTATGTGGAAAAGACCCAGGTGATACGTAAATAAAAGTCATGATTACTTGCTATTATTGTAAACAAAAGAGTGATAAATTTTGTTATTAGCTCTGTTGCTAGGTTTGAATGGTTTGGCAAAACCAAGTCACATATTCGAGGCCTAATCGTAAGGCTATATCCATATACGAGAACTGCATGCTCGTGTGTATCATGAAAGTTGTCGTGATGTTTTTCGTGTGATAACAATACACATATTTATTTTTGTATATTTAATCATAAATCACACAATGATTTGAAATATGATTGGTTGACGGAAAGATATCTTTCGATTATCGACATTATAATAGATACGAATTGAAGTAAACATAGTTCATTATTTGTGGTGTAACGAAAACGTATACTTCTTGGTAAACATTATGGGGGACGACAATACAATTGAATATCCTTATGAATTTAGAGTTTTAAGTCCTGAAGAATCGGAGGCTGCGCGTAATTGTTATTGTAAGTTTTTATGAAAAAAAATATTAACGCATTTCCATCCAATATGTACATACTTATATACTGAGGCATTGGTTACGATAACCGTGTCGCATATTAAATGGCTTATACCCCAAAAAGCCCTGAGGGCCTTAAGAAGTTTTCACTGCAAAAATAATCATTAGTAATTAATATTTTTTTTACATTTTTGACAATTATCTTTGTTTTTAGGCCATTTTATATCGGAATTCGTACGCATTGGTTCTGGAGGATACTTCTTTTGCAAAGAGTTCGACACCATAACGTTCGATATTTACAACATGACGCTAAGACCCAGCGACACGTTTGTCGTGACATTCCCGAGATCAGGTTCGAGATCACTAACCGTCAACACCTGGTTACATGATATTTTAATTCCATTTACTCCAATTCGTTTTTTCCAATTTTACACTCAAAAATACTTCAGTATTTAATATAGAATAAAATTATACTTGACTCTGAACAAAGTCTATCAAGTACAAAGTATCACAGTTCAATCTGTGAGAATGCTATTATAATCTACTAGCTGTGCCACACAGTTTCACCTGCGTTTATTAGAGAATAATTTATTAGAAACAAACAAACATAGCGTGATCTTACATATCCTAAAGCCTTCCACGATAAATTTACTATTCAACACTAAAATATTTTTTCTAATTCGAACCAGTACTTCCTGATATTAGCGTGTTCAACCAAACAAACTACTGCTTTATTATATTAGTATAGATTTAAAGATTAGCCTATACATGTAGAGACAGACAGATTTTATCTTTTTAAACAGCCTATGATATAAAAACAGCTTTTAATAATGTTTTTCTCTCTTCATTACGTATTTTTTAAGGTCTTATATATTTTTTTATGAAATTCAAGCATTAAACAAGTAGGTACATACTTCACCTTATTGCCTCCTTTGTAGAACTATAATCAGCTTTTATGCTAGTAAATACATAACAATTTACTAGCATAAAAGCCTCGTTTAAGCAACTCTCTGTCGTACCATCAAACCTGTCAAAGGAAAACACGACAGCGCCTGATAGAACACTGATGTTAAAAGGCAGCACCAGTTTCGTAGCGGCAATAGAAAAGTGACGGTTTGTACGATCTTCCAAAATAGAGAATAATTAGATAAATAATATAAAAAAAATGTTTTCAGGTACAACGTGGACTCAGGAGTTAGTGTGGTTGCTACAAAATAACTTAGACTACGAAGGAGCAAAGGCCACGCCTCTAGTGACCAGATTCCCATTCATTGAGTAGGTTGAAATTTGCTTTTATATAGCTTAAAACGAAATAAACAAAAATCGAATATACTATAATATTTTTAAACCTCCACAGATCAAAAGCTTTCTTAAAATTAAAACTTCCGATGGAAATGCAAGACGAAAATTTCCAAAAATTCATGATAGAGTTTTTTCCCCATGACCCGGAAACAATTAAGACAGTACCATCTCCCCGGTTTATCAAGAGCCACATGCCACTGTCGCTTCTACCGCCATCTCTCCTTGAAACTGCTAAGGTATGTGAAATTTTAAAAAAGTACACAAGAGACATATATTTATTTTATTTATATATTTATTGATATTTATTGATATAAAAATGAAAGATACAATGGGGCAAACTTAATGCCTGATGGTATTCTCTACAAGTCAACCCTGGGTGGATAGAAAATTTCCGCCAGAATGCAGATGCATGTTGGCAGAGTTATTAGACGACCGAAGCATATTGGCATGTATTAAGAACCGGTACTGGAAAAAATCCTTAAGATAAAAAAGTATAGGTATCATTCAAGATAGAGTAAAGATAATCCTAGAATTACGCCTCTGGCGAATAGTAAGCCATTTAAGTTGACTACGAAATTGAGAGATGTTATCATACATGTATCTTTGAAACATTTAAAATTTATATTTAATATTTTATTGCATATTTTAAATTGTATATCGTCTAACTTACAATTTAAAGAGCTTTTAGGAGTTTAAAATACTAATTTATCTTTAGGTCACCCAGAAATGTCGTATTGTTCAGAAGCTAGTAATGCATGGTCTACAGCTTTTCTCGGTGCATACCCATAGAGCGAAACATTCAATGACTTTAAAAATGAGTGGCTTTGCAAAATAATACACACCACATTAATAAATTCAAGTGCTTGTCAATTTCATGTGAAAAATGTACGACGACGTTATATGGTTATTGTGAAGATTAACTATGATATTATTATGATATTATGAACGCTCTTCCGCTCTTAATGCTGGGAAGTGTTACCCTCTGTACACAAGATCTAGGATGATATTTATGGTATTAGTTTATGATGTATTTATAATGCACTGAAGATTTTTGAGGTCTGATTGTTTCCAACTGATTATTCCAAAAGTGTACGTTAGTATTGTATACTTTTTGTATTATTTAAAGAACAAAAAACAGTTAACATTGTTCAATTTTCACTTGGTTTTCCTATAAATTAATATTGTGATGTAATCAATCCAATAGGTATGTAAGATTTTTTACCCTTAATATGTATTTAATTAAATTTCATCAAATTTTAATGTAATTATCATGTATTTAATGATCACCAATAGTAATTGTTGAAATCAATATTTTATTCAGGTCGTGTATGTGGCACGTAATCCCCGAGACGTGGTAGTATCCTATTATTATCATATGAAATCAGGCCAAATGATTCCCATTGACGCAGAATTTAAGCAGTTCTGGAAATCATTTATTGAAAACCAAGGTAAGTTATCCCATCCATCCCAAAAGTATTATTAATGGTCGACGG
The DNA here is from genome assembly GCA_018249875.1 of Cecropterus toxeus. NCBI lineage: Eukaryota > Metazoa > Arthropoda > Insecta > Lepidoptera > Hesperiidae > Cecropterus > Cecropterus toxeus. The sequence goes on along the minus strand of DWNE01007156.1, from coordinate 2,573 downwards.
CCGTGGCTAGTATTGTAAGTTGTCATGGGCCGTTGTACATAACCAAAAGGCAAAAGGTGAGTTCAAAAATAGAAAATAGCTCAATGATAAAAAACCTCTGCTTGCCCTCGGATTTTGACATCGGGAAAATAGGTCGATGAAAAACAAAATATTCCAGAGTTCCATAGCAAATTATGTTGCCTGAACTGATCCAGGCCAGATTATGATGATATATTAAAAATAATTCAAATTGTTAAAAAAATCTATTAAACATGTCAAAAAGTAATATTACTTACTTTAGTAAATTTTTTTCAGTTTTCTGGTCACCATTCTTTGAACACGTTAAGGAGGCTTGGCGCCAACGGAATCATCCTAATATGAATTTCATATTCTACGAGGAACTTTCTAAGGTTTCCGGTATAAATCATAAATATTAATAAAACATTGCATTATATAAATGTTATACGTTTTAAAAAATTTACGGTAAAATATATTTTAAAGAGTATAACAATTTTCACGTTTACGACAAATTAATGAAATGGTAAAATTATGTGCGGGTTAGCAATTAATGGAGGTGAAGAAAAGCTTCGTAAAGAAATCTACACACCTGAGAGATTTCTAAAAGAAAATAAGGTTTTAAATGTCTGGGAAGTCTACCAATTCGCATTGTGCCACCGTGATTGTAATCTCTTATAGGTACAGAAGACCCGTGTCCTGCAGTAAGATCATAATGAGTTGATGACGAATAAATTGTGCCTAATACCTGTTTCACTTAGGTTAGAGGCCAGACGTCTCAGGTCACATGTAAATAAAATGATAAGGTTTTGGTTGCTTACTTGCGAAGAATATCTTTAGTATCCAGCATAAAACAGAATTAAAAAACCGCATGTCTACAAAGCATGAAATTTCTTTCAGGACTTTGCAGGAGTGGCACGAAGGTTAGCTAAGTTTTTCGGCAAGGAGTACTCAGAAGAACAGTTTGAAGCACTCAGTAACCACCTTAAGTTTGATAACTTTAAGAACAACAAGTCAGTTAACATGGCTGAGTGGCAAGATAGGGGTATCATGAAAGATTCCTTTATTAGGAAAGGTAATTGGTATAATCTATGCAAATATGTATATAAAACTACTGAAGTTTCAAGTATTTATATGGCTCAAAATAAAAAAAAAAGTTGTTTTATTTTGTGCACGTGTAAATAAATTCGGTTCAAATTACTCAAGGCCTTACAGGAAGCATGTTTGTCACGCATGAAGAACACAATTAAAACTGCTCCAGGACCGAAACTGTAATTTATCTAACATAGAGCATAATAAAATATGAGTAATAGGTAAACTGGGTTTAGATCTGCAGGATTTGCAAGAATTTTGTAGTGAATCTAAGTACTACTAAGTACGCACCTACTTGCTTTTAATAAAAATATATTTATCTGATTTAGGCAAGTCAGGCGGATGGCGCGATCACTTCGACGAAGAGATGAGGCAGCAGACTGACCTTTGGGTTGAAGAGAACTTGCGCGATACTGACTTGCAATTTCCGCAGTTTGATTGAACTTCAACCTAGAGTAAAGAGGATGGAGCAAATTGCTGAGCATCCTACAGCGATAGGTCCAGGAGGACTAACTCGTGGACCGCGAAACAAGGCACTGCAAGCGTCAATGTTGAGCGAGTTTTAAAAAAGTTGCTACAATGTGTTCCAGTTTTTTGCATAAAGTTGATTTTACATATTTCTTATTTATTGTTAATTAATATGAAGTAGCAAACGAGCAAGCAGCCCACCTGATTGTAAGCGGTTACTGCCGCGTAAGCAAGTTCATATAGAACATGATGAATCAATATGAAGTCGACCACAGTTTCGTTGCCACTTTCGAGGACTGAGATGGTCGCCTCATATAAAAATGAGCCGCATTTGATTAACCGCTCAATGCACACTTGCAGTGCTAAGCGCTGTCGCCAGCGCTGTCAACTTATTAAAAACAATGTTAAATAAATATAAAAATAAAAAAGTATTGTTATTTAAAACCTTCTTAATAAAGAAACAAAGAAAGTATCATCACTATATTGGACAAAATTAAAAGTGGAGTTTTCTTTTATGGGTTTTGTTTTCCGTCATGCCTGAAGTCGTCCACAAGTTTGCTGCTACCCCTCAGTACCAAGTTAATATGATCCGATTAATAAAACTGTATTTTCCTTCAAGTTAGCTAGGTTATAATTATTCCTAATGACTTATACTAAACTTTTTGTTACCTTTTAGGTACTTCTAGTCAAATATAGAAGTACAAGTATACATAAAGATATTAAAATATCACTTACTATAAGTAGCCAAATTGACATAAGGGGAATTTCTACTTTTCTGACAAATGTACAATTGTACATAGTATTAATAATTCGATAATATTGCTTTCACTACTAAAATTTACGTATAATTTATATTTAATATTCATTACGTTCGCTCGTCAACCCATTATTGTCCCACTGCTGGGCACGGGTCTTCTCTCAGAGTGAGAGAGTTTTTAAGTTCACCGCGCTGGCCAAGTGCGAATTGGTAGACTTCACTCACCTTTGAGAACTCTTTTTTTTATGAGAACTCTCAGATG